>JAQGBH010002788.1:0-22572 GCA_034698265.1 Sminthurinus aureus
TGTTAATTTAAATGTTGAAAGGTTTACCAAAGTTACATATAATATAATATTTGTATTACATATCTATATTATCTATGTACAATGTACAGTGTACAATTATTTATGCAAGTATTTAATATTATAACATGTTTTATAACTTTATATTTTATATAAATCTTATGTTAGCATTATACGTATAATATGATTTTATTATGCACTCTCTCTATTCTTCGTAGATACTTGATAACTTGATACTGTGGTAACTGTGGTACATACGAATTTTGATATTATTTTAGATTTTAGATTCTTCATCTAATTACATACATTTATAGAAGAAGACAGAGGAACAACAAGTATACACCTACTAGTTAGTACCTCTCACATATGTATGTACCTTTTCAATTTATGTTTCATTATACTCCACGCAAGTATAATATTATGTAGCTGGTTATTTAATTAGTTTGTTGCTTTTGTTATCTCTGCACGTGGTATGTTATGTTCTGGGTGGCACGTCTCTATCAACTAATTTCATTATTTTCATCATAATAAGTATTTCACCATAAAACGGAATTTATCTACATATAAGTAGTCAGGAGGAAGGCTCATATACTTAGAAAGTATCTTCTAAGTTTTCTGATTTGCAAGCCTGTGACTCTAGCTACTAGCTAGAGACCAGAGAAACTCGAGACTCGAGACTCTTTTCTCTCGTAAAAGTCTAGATATTTTTTATACATATTTCATTATTTAGTCTAAGAAATGATAATGATGATGATAAATCATAATAAATCATACCATAAAACACACAGAGCGACAGACTCAAAGAAACATGGGGCTCGTATGTTACGTTTGAGTCTGTCTATTCAAACCAACAAGAGTAAAAAATACTAAAATACACACATTTTGATAATAATATAATATTGATAATATGAATAAAATCAAATCTTTTCTCTTTACCAGCTAACATTCATATTATTTATTCGACTAACATCACAGAGAAACACTATCCTAATTCATTTATCTATAATATGTAATATAGTTATAGCACGTACACCTATTATATACTTATGTTATATATGCTATAATATTTGTATCGTAACCGTGTATGTATAATGTATGTATGTTATAATATATTAAATATCCTTTAATCTTGACAATGGTAAAGGTAGTAATAATTAGTATTATTAGTATAATATAAATCTACACAATAAATAGATATATATACTTTTATGCACATTTTACAATGATTATGACTGGGATATACTAAAAATAACTTAATATTGTTTTAGGTTTTATTGTTAGAGGTACTTATACAGAGAAGGAAACTTTGATGATTATGGAATGATGAGGAGATCTTTTATTTCAGATTTTATTAAATTTAAAAGTTTCTAAATCCGAGTTACATGTACTTACGTCATGAGTCATGAGAATTTTGCATTAGGGGAAAAACGGGACATGAAAAACATCATTGATGATTGATGAACGACGAGTGAAGAGTGATGAGACAAAAGATGAACTGTGAATGTTGAACATTGAAGACTTTGAGCAAGCATGTAGGTAATTCGTAAGTAAAACATGTAAAATATTCAAGTTTTTGTACACCGAGAACATTTAAAGGCTACAAAACAAAATACGATATTTTATATATAGCTTTTATATTACGGGTTATGGGTGTTTTAAATTCAGAAAACAATTCAACATTTGTAACGTGTGTACTGACTATTGACTATTGACATTTTGTACCAGCCATAAACAAACCAGCTCAAAGTTTTCAAAAGATGAGACAAGAAGATGAAAGGAATGCAGAATACACAGTATTTTTGATTTTGATAGTTGTGAGTTTGGAAAATAGTTTGACTTAAGTCTAACAAGTAAATAATGTTTAAGCTCATTACGTAACTCCGTTTTCAAGTCATGTGGAGGTCGCCTTTAATAATACGCGTAAATGTTTTTTTGAACTGCTGATTGGCTAGGGCGTAGCAAAATGGGTTAATTGGGGAGTTTGCATAGCACAGGAAATAAGCAAACATGTAGACGTGAGTGTTAATACAGCCGCAAAATCCTTCAACCTGTTTATAGCAAGAGAATAAAACGGTTTTTCAATATTCGTATTACACTTCTATAGAATTTTACATATCCCTCAAAACACAAACTCAAAACATCCATGGGTTCCGATTTCATAAACTTACCATTGCTAAAATGTGGTACGGCGTCCAGCAGATGACAAAGGCTCCTAAATAATTATTTAAACCATTCGAGTCATATTATTTTGAATCATATGTTAAAACACATATTATCCAAAAGCTCATTTCGGATATTAAAAGTTGAAAGAGTAAAAATTACCTAGAATAAATGATATTGTCCTCAACGCTTTCCTTGCCCGATTTTCAGACTGTGAAAATGTAAAATGAAATACTGTTTAATACTTTCTACTTTCTCTTTCTATACTTGGCTGTGCAATACACAAGTATAAAGTATAATACCATTTTATGCAACATGTTCTTTGCTTCAAAAATGTATTGACAATGTATTAAAAATCTTACCTTGGATTTTTGTCGGCCGTCTTTCAGTCGTTTTCTCACTTTAATACGCTTTCCTATAGACTTGACTAAGCTTTTTGGTTTACAAACTTCTTCTTCCACTACTGCAGGTGGTTCGGCAGTACTAATTACTACAGTTTTTTCCTGTACCACTTGGATAGCTTCTGGATTTACATTGTCAACTTGAATTCGAGTTTCGGCCGTTTTTCGACTTGATCCATGTCGAACTGTCGAACCTCCTCCTTCTTTTCCTACTCCCTTATCTTTGGAAGACGATGGACTTCGAGAAAAACTAGTTCCCGGAGCAGTGCCTTCACTAGAGGCTGTAAATTGTAAAGTATTGGATTTGCTCCCTTTCTTGATACTACCACCATTCTCTGCAGTAGCAGTGCTCCCTCCTTGTACAGAGACTTTACGTGAGACATTGCCACTTGCACTTGCACTGATATTTTCCTCTCCATTTGTTCCAATATAGCTTCTCTTACGTTCTACTCCATTACCCTTATTATTATTATTATTATTTATATTATTACTGCTAGTACTAATATGATTATTATTATTACGTTGAACACTAGCACTATTATTTTTATTATTTGTCACATTGTCATATCCAGCATCTTCACTTCTACTCCCAATGCCGATGCCGATGCCGACGCCGATGGAAGGTTGACCAGCACACGGATTTGAATTATTATTATCATAATTACCCTTCCCTTGCTGACCATAGCTACAGGAGTTGTTTCCATGGTGATGATTATGATGAGTTGAGGAGGGTGAATGATTATTATTATTTGGTCCGCGAGAAAAGTTCGCTGGAAGAAGCTCAGAACCACCCGAACAAGTACCAGAACCAGAACCAGAACCAGCACCAGAATGATGATGAGAATGTCTATCTACGCCTTCATCGAGTACATCATTATTATTATCATTTGAAATAATACTGTGCTCTGGATTGGCCGTTGGAGCTATAGCAAGGCCGAAAGGAGAATGATGATGATGTTTCATAGATCCAGATGTGGAACCAGGAGTCTTATGTTGTTGATGATGATGATTAGTATTATTATTATTTTTATTATTATTAGTATTCATGGCGGATGGTGGACAGGAACAAGCTGAAGCCGAGTAGGATGTTTTGACGGAATGAAGTGACCCACTCCCGGACAAGCATGGGCATTTTTGTTGAGCATTACTACTACTACTACCAATTTGAATCTGAGTTTGATTGTCTGAAGAGATGGAAGAAGGAGGAGGAGGATTTGAATTTGGATTTGGATTGGGATTACTTGGAATTTGTAGTTGGGAAATCATGGCTTGTTGCAGCAGGATTTGTTGTTGTTGGATGAGGAGTTGTTGTTGAAGTTGATGAATGAGTGGGACGGTGGTGGTGGAGTGGGAGCCTGGAGAGAGGTTTTGCTGTTGGGCAATGATGAGTTGTCGGATGAGAGATTGGAGTTGTAGAGTCCAAGTGGATGTGGATTCATTAGAATGAGGATGATTTTGGTGGTGTTCAAAGATTCCAGATGGTGGAGGTGTTGGAGTTTCTACAGTGATGGAGCTGTCATCCATGTATCGTAAATCAGCCGTGTCGAGGAAACTTAAGGAAGACAAAACTGACTGTCTTTTATCCTCCATAGAGGAAGAACTATTATTATTATCCAAAAGACTCGCCACCATGTCCATTATTGGGAGTCCGTGTTCTGTGCCCAGCAGCGTCGTTGTTGAGGAATGAGCTGAACTCCTCAACTTTCCAGCAGAAGAAGTAGCTTCCACTCCTCCATTATTGTCGAAAGCACCTGCAACAACTCCAGTTCCAACTCCTTGAAAACTTTTTGGCGATTTTGCCTGCCCTTTCAATTTTGACTTTGATTTTGACTTGCACTTGGATTTGGATTTAGATTTTGACTTTCGCCTAGTACTTCTTACAATTGCAGTCCCTTCATTATCATCCTCATCTTCGTCTTCGTCGTCTTCATCTTCATCCTCCTCCTCACCCTCTTCACCATTATTATTACCACGAGAGCGATACATATTATCTATTATACTCAATCCAGCAGAGTTACTCCTCTTCCCTCCTCGTCCATGGATTCTAGGTCTAGATGTTCCCTCATTATCCAAATCATCATAGTCTGAATCCACGTCTCTCCTTCTCCTCCCTCCCTCACACAACTCACCACCACTACTCCCCGTCACATCAACCACAAAGGACTCGGATTCAAACGGATCATGTTGATGTGGGCGAAAGGATTCCGGTTGCTTCACAATCACACTACTACTACTAGCACCACCATTCCTACTACCACCAGCACTACCGCCAACTTCAACTGTATATTCAACCACAACTTGTCCCTCTCCTCGTCCCTGTCGATCCGGATCTTGTTGAGAATTTTGAATATTTGTCATTGTAGTGGTTGTCATGGTAGCCGTTGTATTGGTGATATTGGTCGTTGTCATGGTTACTGAGATTACAGTACTACCCTTACGGGGAGGGGGTGGTGGTGGAATGGCAGAGATTACTGATACTTGTTGTTGTTGTGGGTGATGTTGATGATGTTGATGTTGTATTGTCTTCTCTTTGAGAGCAAGTGTTTGGGGTGGTTTCACCTTTCGAGTTGAAGACTGAATATTTTGGGAGTTTTGGGAGTTTTGGGAATTTTGAGAATTGGTATTTTCAGCCGAGGCGAAGAATTCGGGAGGAGGTGGAGGAAAATCAAAATGTTCTTCACATGGAGTTTGTTCTTTCGTTGCTGTCGATGTTGTTGATTTGCTTGGTTGCTGCTGTTGAGGTTTTTGGGAAACTTGAGAATTTGACTGTGCTTGTGCTTGTGTTGGAGGTGAAACTGAAACTGGTGCAGATGCTGATGCTGATGATTGCTGTACCTTTTGTTTTTGTGGTGGTTGTGTAGATAATTTTTTAGGGACCATTTCAGGGATTTTGGGTAAAGCGTCTGCCAATGCAGAAATACCGGGTTTGTGAGAAGGACCGCCAGGACCCGCCTGAGCACCTTTCTTCTTCACTGCCATCGAAGTTGAGTCTTCATCAGAATCAAAGGCAGGACTTGAAGAACGCTCCGTATCTCCTTTCTTATTATCTGAATTTGAAGACCCTTCCGCTCCCTAAAAAAATATAAGAAATACAAAATACAGACAATTTCATACATGCCACAATTTACACACTAGTCATTTCAGAACATCTAGAATCTAGAATCAAGAATCTAGGTCTTTTCTACATCAAGTATCAGTCTAAATTCCAAATTCCAAATGCATCGAGTTTTCTCTTCCCTCACTGGCACTGCTACGACATTTCACATTTCACATAAAAACGCTGCAAGGCAATATTATACGAGCTTGGAATAAACTAGGAATGTGTAAAGACAAGTGAGGGGAATCCTAATATGTTTTTTGCCGAATCCTTCAGCTTTTATGTACATGCAAGTTGTGGAATGGAAGCACATGAACTCAATCTGTAAATAAGTGCATCATTTTCATCTTGCATGAAAGGATGGAAAAATCATTGATTCCACATTCAACAGCTTCCTTTACTCTTTACTCTTGACTTATACAATATCATAAATCATAAATCATAAGGAACAAATGGACTGATATCTATTTATGTACATAAAGCTGTTAACTCCCTTGAATATCGAATATCGGGGGAAAATCCTGTGAACGATCAACAATTTAGAGGCACAAACACTTTTTCTGCTGTATTTTATACTCATTAATTCATGTGAAGCATCCTGTACACTGTACACTGTACAGTGTACAGTGAATTAAAATATAACGTGCGACAGATAAATTTATTTTTTATCGTTTATTTGGTGGGGAAAATAAAATTCCAATTAGAATGCCTCATTCGAATGTGGAATGAGGCACCACGTTTATGTTTTATGTATATTACAGTATATTGTACATTCATCATCCATCGTAAGTACAAATTTGTACAAAAAAGAAATGAAAGAAGGAACCTGTACCTACGGTCTACAAGTGAAATACGAATTACGAAATACAGTAGAAAAGAGAAAGGAAAATGATAGGAGAAAACAGTAGAAGGAAAAAAAGCGACAATCGTTCCTCTTTTGTATATATATTTCTTCACATTTTACGTTACGTATACGTACGATATACATTATACATACTACGTCCTGACATCGTATATATAGTATATACGAATGTAGTGTGCATATACAGGGGAAAACACATCATTCATGTACTTTGTTATGTTTATATAGTCTATATTCTATATTCTATATTCTATATTACATGGAACATGGATGAAAGGTACAAGGAGTAGAAAATCCTCTAATTCGGTTATTTCCTGTCTGTGGAGAGTCTTTTTTCCTCCTTCCTGGTTTTGATTTTCTCCCTTTTTTACCCTACTTTCCTTCATTTACTATATCATACCATTCCAAATAACATGCCATCGGCATTGGCATTGGCATTGGTTTTTCTTGGTTTTGGTTTAACTTGTATTGGATTGAATGCTGAATTGAGATTGCCAGTTTCTCTTTTTTTCACTTTCTCTGGGAAAAGAGAATGGAAGAAAGTACATACATACATATGTACATAGAGCTACCATTCTCTATTATGCACACAAGAACACACAAAGGAACGATCATAAAAGACAGGACATATATACTATATACATTATACATACAGTATGTAACATACTACACAATACATAATATATAGTCCTCACTCCTCACTACTCAATCTTGTATATTGTATAGTTATAAATGTACGCTCTGTGTTCTATGCCCCATCTTCCTGCGTACTGCATATTACATGTTGTATAACTATATTGGATACAGGGCATACAACATACAGCATACAGTAGGGTGAGATTGAGAGACAAGGTTAAAGCCACTACACAAATTCTATACTCTATACATTGCTCCGTGGATCCGTGGACATGCAATTCATGAGAGAAGAAAGGAGGATGAGGAAGGTGAAGAGAAAGTAAAGAGAGAAAGAGAGAAAGGGAAATCTTTGAGATTCCTTGAGATTTTATCCTCTAACCTTTTCATTTCACTCATGAGCTAAAGCTAGCTCGTTTTCTCTCTTGGGTGATTTCCTCTCATTCTCTCGTTCTCCTCCTTTTTTGATTCCAGGGCGCCTAAATGCCCATTTCTATGCACGTGCTATGAATACATATGAGTTCATGAGGCAGACGGATTGGTGAACCGAACGAACAAACGGCGGTATACACTACACACTGCATACCATCACACCGCATCACACAACACAACCCATCCCATCCCATCACAGAACATCACAAGTGCTCATAGCAAAGGAAAAAGCACATGCATAATATCACTCAACTGTGAATGTCACGTTCCTCTCTGGAATTTATCCTTTTGACAACGGGTCAGCACTCTTTCAAATCCTATTGCCCCTTATTGCTCCCTAAATAAACGGGACAGGGACGCAAACAGCAAGAAGAGGAATCAAGATGAAAAGAAGGAGAAGACTAGAAAACGAGAAAACTAGAGGTAGAGAAACGCCACGCCACACTCCACATACTTTACATTCATATGAGTCAATGGTGCTTCCAGCTTTGAGTTTGGAAAATAAACTGCCCTATTTTTTTCTCCAGTATCCAGTATCATGCACAAAATACACAGTACACAATACAACATGCTCAATATACACAATACATTTAGAATCTAGAATACACAACCCGTCCCAACCCAAAGTTTACTCAATCTCTAGAGTCTAGAGTTGGAGAGGGAGGAAAAGAGAGAGCAGAGTAGCAATCAGAATAAAGAAACAAGGGCGAAGGTAAACAATGATGTGAAGGCAGAATGTAGAATGTCGAATGTAGAAAGTAGAGACTAGACAGATGAAATGGATAATGAAAGCGAGAGAGAGAGAGAGAGGGAAACAAATAAAAAGGTACATGCTGCAAAAATAATACTGTACTCTGTATTCTGTATTATGTCTTCTGTATATTGTACATTGTACACTGTACATTGTAAACAATGGGAAGAGACAGGCAACTAGGAAAAAATGTAAAATGAATCGTGTACAATTCCAGGGGAAAATAATAATATATAATCGGATCAAGGTTTAGAGTGCAGAGCGCAGAGAAATGTCATTGAATCTAAATAGTCGTAACATGAAATGAAACAGGTGTGCGGGGAATATTACATACAAAATACGACAAACAAATTTCAATCTAATGTGTACAACACTGAAATTTAGAACTTAGAATTTCCATCTTCTTTTTATGGTAGCGTGTCATTTCAATTCTCGTTTCTGCTCCCTGATCTGTTCTGGCTTCAGCTGTTGGTTTCTATTTTCTAGTTTCTAGTTTCCGATCTCTGAGAAGAAACAATTGCCATTTCTGCTTGTCTACTTGCATTATTTATTTTCAAGTTTGAAGGCTTAAAAATATTTTGAAATATTAAATATTACGGCTACCTCCTGATAGCTTTTAACTTTTAACCTATCAGTGTGATGAGTGATGAGTCATGTGTTATGTGTTTTGTGCCATATATTTACAACTGCGCTTAGTAAAGAGTAAAGAGCTTTGCATTCATAATTCATATTTCATATGAGCCTTAGTGATGGTTTCTTTCATCCACGTTTTCATACATCAGCATAAACTATAAACAGGAAAATTTTCTGATGTGCTTGTACAAATGTGTGCCATTTGCCATTTAGGGTACTTTTCTTTTGAAATTTGATCTTTGCTTCCCAAAACTATGGAAGATTGTTCAAAATTATAGAATGCGGATATTTTGTATCTTACCTTATTGTCATTATTGACGTGAAGAGATGTATTATTTTTGGGGTTTTCTTGGTTCATTAAAGTCGTTTGTGTATTTGAAATGCCAATGTTGGCAGTTTTACCAGCTACGCCCGCCAGCCCACCCGCAGTCATTTTAACCTTTTGAATCAGAAAAAAAGAGAAAAGAGTTGGTTAAACCTTGAGCTTTGAGCTTTGAGATTGAGAGTCAAGAATCTCAGTGAATTTTCCATGTCAGTGCAAAAAAGTGAAATGTTTTCTAGCTATAATTACTTGAAGCTTTGAAAATTCTCCATTTTATAAGAAATAACCTTACCATGTCTTGCATTCTCCTTCGTTTATCTTCCGCTTTCTTCTGCATGTTCCAAGCCGTGCTGTAGATGCCACCATAGAGAATAAATAAAACGATGAGAGTGGACCAATAGTAACCAATGATGAGAGCTGTATTAAATACGGGATCCTTGAGGAACTGCACAGCACATTCACCCTCCTTCAGGTCACGAAAGCCAAGGTAGTGCTCCCATCCGAATATACTATATTGATAAATCATTCCCACATCCAAAATCAAAACAATGGCAAAAGTTAAAATCCATACAATTTTATCTACTATCTACAAAATGTACAGCATGAAATTGTAGCACGTGAGCAAAACTCGTACCTTGAGAAAAAGAGAAGAGCTGGAATTATCCACGTGATGATCACCATCATGAGTACCTTGAGATAAAAAGTAAAAATATTTTATCCTTCATCCGACAAAATAAGAGACAAAATTTTAAATCTGTCTCACATTGTGAAATTAAGAAGATCCAGGAGAACATCCCTTGTGAATGTGAATGTGAATGTGAGTAGTGAGTAAAAGTAGATAAAATGTTACCTTGTTCTTAGTTCTCCAGGATCGATATTTGGCAGCAATCTTGACGGAGCAAAATCTATCGATGGTGATTAATAGGACCGTGTATTGTGAGACTAGACATACAGTGTAATCCACTGACAGCCATAAGTCGCCTGTGAATTCAAAGAAAAATATTTGAATTTAACAAGCCCCGAATCTTTCGGTTCACATGAATAGTTGGTGCTTGAAATTTGTTGATTTATTCTCAAATCTACACTTGGTTGTATCTTAAATCTTGAACATGAAAGCGCAAAGTCAAACTCATAATTTATAGGATTTTTTTTTCAAAGAAAATTGTAAATTATGTTATTTATTTATTTATGATATTTATATGCTTACACAAAATGGCTCCCAAGTCCCAATATCCATAGATCACATAGATGGTATAACTAAAATGACGATAATAATAATAATAAACATCCTAATTTAGAATTCAGAATTCGGAGGAAAATATATAAAATTCATGAAAAATCAGCACGACACAAAAGAATCTTCTGAGAAGATACAGGCAAATATACATTAGGTTCTAGATTCTAGATTGTAGATTCTTACAATGGCATGCTGACAGTTCCGATGAGAAGGTCGGTGGCGGCCAGACTTGCAATAAAGTAATTTGAAGGTTGTCTAATTCCACGATCCACGATGAAAGCGAGTAGGACGAGAATATTTCCTCCGACTGTGAGAATCATACAAATTACTAAGCAGATGCCAATTATAATGGACTGCCACAGATGAAACGGAGGAAGAACTTGTAGACCATTAGCAGCATCATCCGTGAGATTTAACAAGCTGCCATTGTATAGGTCATCACCCGTCTGATTTGAATTGGAACACTCGTACGAGAAATTTGAAGGCGAACACAATCGCAAGTTCTGTTGCCTTTTCCTGCAACAAACATACAAGTTCAATCAACAAATCAAAAATCCCAGTCTCAATAATACATCCATATTTGTCCATTTTATCATGTTGCATTTAGATATTTAGATCTTTGGTATATTTAATATACGCACAATGAACAATATAGAGTATAAAAGCTACATGTGATATAAAATTCACACAGAGGAAAGAGGAAAACCATTTCTTGTTCTTGTTCTACCTGCTCACGTTTCAGGCACTAAATTCTAAATTCCATATTCTACATTATCCTTGTACTCCGTAAATTTAAAAGTCAAAAGTCAAAGTCCGCCTTATTATTATTGATTCACGTGTCCCACTTTACCTCTAACATCAGCCATCAACCGCCAATCGTCAATTGTCAATTGTCAAGTCAAGTATGTATATTGAAAAAGGCACAGTAAAAATCCAGTACAGAATACCAAATACAGGATATAAAAAAGGCTAGAAAATTTCATATTCACACCCACAACCCACAGTCAAAACCAAAATCAAACCAACATGGACACAAAAGAAAATCATATCAGATTCAAATTCAGAGCAAAAAAAAAATTTGATACACCATGAAAAAAAATCCGTGGGTTTCAGCAAAAGCGACGATAGGCAACGATAAGTGCAAATACCTCCTACCTACACATTAGTACACACTGCATAATACCACAGGAGAAAACTGGAAAAAAATGCACCCTTAACGATTTTCACTCAACTTTACTCCCAGCATGCAGTCTCTAGTCTCTAATATAACAATAATAATAATAAGAAAATACGTAGTAGGCATCATTATTTGTGTACAAAAAGTAGTAGTAGTATCTTCAGCATTCAATATTCAGTATACAAATGTCATACATGTTGTATTTTGTATTTTGTATATCATACTCCATGCTCCTAAAAATGTTTTCTCATTAGGACGAAAAAGATGAGAAGGAGAAGGAAAACGAAAACGAGGGCGACGAGGATGACGAAGAAGAATGAGAAGCCAAATCAGGATTTTTTTCCTGCATAAAGGAAGGAGAAAAAAGATGGTTTGGAAATAGAAAAAGATAAGGGTCGTACGGTTTTCGATGATTCGACGAACACTGAACATTGAACCTCCTGATTTTTTTATTATGCTTGAAAAATAGATAGTAGAAAGAAGGGAGATGCATACATGTGTATTTAGTCTGCAGTAAATACTTAGCATGAATCTCGGCAAAAGCAGAAAGAGGAAGAAGTGGAATTTTGGTTAAAGATTTGGGTTTGGTTTGGTTTAGGCTGATGATTAGAAGAATCACGCGACTAAACTAGAAACTAAAACAGACGGAGAAGGAGAAGAGAATAACATTGTTCATGTGTAGTATGCAGTATGGCGTATGGAGTATAAGCAGGAGCATAAAGATGTCAATGGTGATTACTCTCTAATGGATTTATGTGAAGAGGAGAAGATTTTTCAGTTCGGATTGACTTTATCAAAATGTGGGGAGCTCAAGATTGATGGCTGGAACTCATGCATGTTTTTATATACACCATTACCCATCCTTTCCCTTTCCTTCCTGCCTTCTTCTGTGGCCGCCTAGACACTAGACTCTGGACACTAGACTATATATTCTAGACTATAGGTTCTAGTTTCTAGATTCTAGACAGTAGACAGTAGGTTATTCTCCTATTTTCGCTTCATACTCCCTCCCTCACTGGAGGAAGAAGCCGAAGGAGAAGCCGACTTGGACATACGCATCTACTCATCTACTCGCATACTCATTTCACATTTCACAGGGGTTTCTTTCCATTTCCCACAAACTTTCTACTTTCTACTAGTCTACCACTGCACTGTGCTCACTTCCGCGGGGATAATGTTCAGGACCACCTCCTGAACGCTCAAAACTGCGTGTCTACAGTGTACGGTCTACGGTTTAAGAATTACATACATTCGATAATACTGTTTTGTATACGGTATAAGCAGCTGATGACCGTCCCGTCCGGATAAAGAATCAAATGGACCTAGAGTCTAGAGTCTAGAGTCTAGACCTCCAACCTCAACCTAAGAGAATTTCCAACTCCCAATTCTCAACTATCAAGCATAAAAGCTAGCGCCTAGCCCAACCATATATTATTATTATTATCAAGTTGAAGATACTTTAACCGACCACATCACCGATCACCGTACACAGTTTTACCGCCTTTACTCACTCATCCTTTTCCCATTTTGTTTAGCGGAACGGTTGAACATTGAACAGGCTCAACGGCGGATCGCAAAACTCAATCTCGAATCTCGATGAAAAAACCGCTTCTAGTTCATTGGAAGAGTCAGCCTAAAATGTTTTACCGTAAATCCCTTCTTGAGTTTGAATTTGGATTTGGATTTTGGTTGGGGTTAGAGTTTTGGGCTTTTGGGCTTTTGGCACAACACCAACAAGGAAAGTTCCTGTAAAACATACAACATACAGCCATCACAAGACTGTATATTTTCCAACCACTAAACCAATTCCAGTACCGGTGCCAATGCCAACAACAACATCAATAACAATATCAGCATCTCGAGTATTGAGTCTTGAGTCTTGATACTTGAGGAAAACTCTTGACTACTTCCTCATTTCTCGCATAAAGTTCCGGTGTGCAAAGTGGAATTTCTACTGCATTTTTTACTGCAGTTATTCTAACAACAAGACAAAAAGAATAATTATAAAAACCATTTCAAGCATCTTGTTGCTCCACAACACTTTTGAGTTTTTAGAGAGCAAGATTCAGGACCATTATCTTTATTCTCTTGTAGTTTTTATACACATTATTTTCTATCCAGTGCACAAGAAAAACCGTTTATCATCAAAACTACTGACCATTTGACATTGTAAATTGTACATTGATCATTGATCATCGCACTTTTCCCTACCGAGATCATTGCCATCGTCATTTCTCGTAGGCTCGTAGGTTTGATGTAATAGTAATAAATTCCGTAATGGACAATTACTGTCGATAATATTCCTATAATTGAAAGTTTAGTCGCCCTTTTGTCAATAAAATCATGTTGAATCGACTAAAGACTCTAGACTCGAGATGGAAGATTCGGAGACTAGAGTAAGTTTAAATTGTAGATATCAAAAGTATGTGGATTGTGGATTGTGGATTTTGGATCAACCTCATTTATTTCTTCTCCTCACATCATTTTCTTTAAACGGGGAGCGGAGAGGAGAGTTCAGTGGTGGTTGGACTGTTTGGTTTGGTTTGGTGGATAGTGGATAGCTGTTTTAATATAATGGTAAATGGTAAATGGATAATGGTGAAGAGTGAAGAGGGATAGTGGAGAAACAAGTGTAACAAAGCATCTATTTCCAGGGCCCATCAGGAAACAAATGACTGAACATTTTTCATTTCCATTCATTCACTCTGTCTGTCTGTCTTTTTTACTTTTCCTCTCTTCTCTTCTCTTCTTCTTGCCTTCTTCTTTCCCTTTTCCTTCTGCTCAAAGTCAAAGTCTTTCATCATAGGAGGAAAAGAATGAAAGGAGAGGAGAGGAAACTAGAACAGACGAAACTAGCTTCTTATTCTTCTAGTCGAGATATCATATGTACAAAGTACAAAGCACCAAGAGGATATGGATAATGGATAGACAGTTCTTGTCTTTCCTTGACCACCCTTCTTATTCTTTATCTATGGCTCTTCAGTCTTCAGCGTTCAGCTTTCAATGCTCAATGCTCAATGCTCTTCCTCTCTCTCTTTCTCTCACTCTGTATCTTCTCCCATTCATAAAACTCAACAATCAATTTCTTTCACAAAATCCTACTCAAAGTCGTACTCAAACTATACTCAATACTCAAACTGTACTCATCCTGGTCGTCATAATAAAATATGAGAAATTGAGCTCAAGTCCACTCCACGCTCCACATTTTTTCAATCCGTGGCCTTGTCTTTGTCTTTGTCTTGAGATTCCGATTTCAGATAATTTCCATAGTAAAAATGGTGATAATACTACACATTATCGACAAGTGGATGGTTAGTCGAATTCACTGGGGAAAAATGTCGAGTTGGTCACCGATCAGGAATTATTATACATATTATTTCTAGTTATCTCAGTATTGAGTATTAAGTATTGAGTATTGAGTATATGGTAGTTTTAGTAGGTGTGAGTAGTGAGTAGGTTTTACTTGGACAGCTGGTTAGAAGAAGAAGAGGATTTTTATTATTATTCTTTATTGCCAATGGCCAATGGCTGAAGGAGAAAGTAAGACGACGGGCTCTTCATTCTTCATCGACAATCTGCAATCGACAATCGACAATCGACAATCGACATTCACTATTCATTCATTCATTCATTAATGTTTGAATGTTTGAATGTTTCAAGATTGCGTGTTTCCTTTGGTAACCTCCCTCGCATTTTCCTTTCCTCCAAACTCCAAACTCTTTCTCCAAGTTTTTTTCCATTCCATCAATTGTATTGTATTGATATTGAATATTGAAAGAAAAAAATCAATATTATTCCACCCAAGGTAAAAACACGTCATGACCAGCACAACATGAGCGGAAACTTGTTATTTGCAAGAAAATTATTTAAAACTATTTTAGATTCTAGATTCTAGATTCTAGAATTAAAACAAAAACTTTTGCAACATTTCATTGATGTTGAATTATGAATTATGAATGAGAAATTAGGATTCAAGGGTTTTTCATAATATTGTATTGTATTGTATTGTTTTTAGAAATTTAGATGATTTGAAATTTGAAATATTATGTATCTTTGGTGTTCAAATTGATATGATTCAAGTCAATAGAAAGTCAAGTGTTCAAGAATCAGATTTTTACTCTTTTACTAGCAAAAGAAGCAGAGTTCATGAAACATAAAAAAGATAAAAGTAGATAAACTGTATTTTTTCCATTCATCATTCACTCCATACTCCATCCAAACTCGAAACTCGAAACTCGAAACACATTTAAACACTCGAGTATCGAGTACTTGATACTTGATGCTTGATACTTGAATACTTGAGTTTGTATAGATGTTATTAGTTTGAGATGGAAACAGAGATTTAGCCAAGGAAAATGTCAATTTGTAGCTTGGGTGATGGATTATTGGCCGTGTTCTATGTGAGTGTTGGTTGGATTTCCAGGTAAATGACCATGGTACATATGTATATGACTCCTACACGTAGATATCCCAGAATTTCCAAATTGGACATGGAGAACATGTTTAAGGAGGAAAGAGGCCAAGAATGACAGGAGAGAGAAAAAATGGAGTAGAAACTTTTACTTTTACTTTACACAAATGGACTGATGCCTGATGCAGATCCAAGTCCAAATCCAAGTCCAAATCCAGGTTCAGATTCAGATTCAGAGTTCCAGTCTGAAACGTAGAATGCATACTAGTACGTTCCCTCGTCACAGCGGATTCTTGGAAGTCCAAAGTGGAAAGTCGGACTGGAGAGTTGAGCGGAGCTGAGAATGAGAATTGGACAGAGATTTTGAACAAGTTCCATCCAGAGTTACTTTTTTGTGAGTTGGTGTGGTGGCTGATCTCATGAGTTAGTTGGAAGTTGGTCCTTGGTAGTTGGTAGTTGGTGGGTAAGTGATGGGGTAGAGTGAGAAAGACAATTTGTTACAATGGCCGGATTGAAGTGCTCGTAAATTTTCTCACTAATCTGACCAATTCAGATCCGTGCTTGGGAAGCGTAAAGCGGGTATTTAGGAGTTCCAGGCGAAACCATTTGGCATTTGACTATTGACTACTCTACACTTTAAGAACTCCCAAGTACGGACTAATACCAATCCGAATCCGAATACCAAAGCCAATGTACATTGTACATGTGTTCATTCCTATTGGTATTAACCCACTATCACACTATCACACATTACACATTACCTCCAGAGAACATACAATGAAGAAAGAAAAAGGTGTAGAATGTAGGAAATAAGCTTTACCAATCACTTCCGATGAACAGACCTTAAGAGAAAAATGTTCTCTTTCACTCCCCACCTATCCATTTCCATTTCTCTCATTTTTTCCACATTTCCTACAACTACTTTGTCTTCTTTCTCCTGAATAAACGATAAGCAAGGGGTAAGACCAAGACCAAGAAGATGCTAAAGAATAAAGAAGGTGGTCGATAGAACGGAGAAAGGAGCCGCAAGATGAAATTTCCATTATCTAAACTGAACCCATCAAAATGACTGTGTCAATCATGAAGAAACGGAGAAGGACGAGAAAGAGAGACAGAGAGAGAAGGCGGGCGGCAATGTTGGTGATGGCAAAGCTGAACTTGAGAAAGAAATGATGGATGAAACTTGTGGAGAATGAGAAAGAAGGAGCAGCGTAGGAAAATTGGGGAGAAAGTCAAGTCAAGTCAAGCCAAGCCAAACCAAGGCAAGAGGAAAGTCAAGGGAGGAAAGAAAAAAGGAACGAGTAGAATGAAGACAAGAGAGTGTATTTAGTATTTATACATGGAACAGGGAAAACCAACTGAAACAGTGTCTATAGACTTGTTCAACTTCTTTTTTGCTTCCTATTTCCCCTCAACTTTGTCTTCTCCGCATCGGCATCGGCATCAACATCGGCATCCGCAACGCATCAGCATCCACTATTTCAAGTTTCAAGTCTAAGTTGGAACTTTGGGAGGAAACTGGTGAGTGAGTGTAGGTTGTAGATGTTTGCATGTATAGATTTTGACTTGAATGAGCCATGCCATACACTTATAGGTAGAAGATAGATAGCTCCACAATCCATACACAATACTGCGTTGGATATTGGATATTGGATGTTGGATGTTGGATATATTGCCTTTTTGCCTTTTAACCTCATCCCGCCTCGCTATTCCTCAGTCTCCTCCACTGCCATCCAATGTTCAGTGTTCAATGTTCATCCTTCCAGTTTGAAACTACGTGGAAGCTGAAAGAAATGAGAATAAAGGACAGAGAGCAGAGGGCAGAGGAGGGAAAAGTTGAGGGGATGCATAATGTGTGGGCAAATCAGGCATAAAGTTTAAAGAGCAGTAGAAAGTATAGAGTAGAGAAGATGGAAGATGAAGGACAAGAAACTGTAGAAACTGTAGAAACTAGAAACATAAGAAAAAAAGAAGAAAACGAAAGCATGTTTGGTGGAGAATGGAGAATGAAAAAGTAAAAGGATCGGACAAAAATCCATGGGTGACTGGTGACTGGTAGTAGTGACTGTAAAACGTAAAATCCGAGCGTATGTGATTAAACAGTGTCCCATAAGAGAGGCTTACGAGGAAAAGGTGTGACTAAGAGTTCAACAAAAAGATTAACCCTTCTTTCTTTCAGCTTCTCCTTCTCCTTCTTCTCCTTCCTCTGTAGTCTTTCAAGGCAAAAAAGGAAGAGAAAAATGCAAGGTAGCGTCTTACAAACATTCCCAATTTCTCTAAACTCTAAACTCTACACTCCAACTCCAACTCCAACGCGTACACGTACACGTACACAGTTTTCAATTCTCATCTACTATCTACTATCCACTGACTACTGAATACTGACTACCGGTTTATACACTGTATAGATTGTACATTGTAGTAGATGAAAAACAGCTAGTGGAAAACGGAACTGTAGGATTTTCTTCTCTTTTCAATCTTTTTTCTCGTGACTTTTAAGACCAAACCAAACCAAACCAAACGAGTCCAGAGAAAAATCTGTCCTTCAAACAAACTGGAATTTCTAGCGTCTATACGTTTCAGATCCAGATTCTCAAAACTGTAGATTGTAGATTGTAGGTATATACGCAATTTAAGGCTGGTTTCTAGCTCTCACTTGTTAGCTCAACTACACTTTTTCTTTCCATGGACATACACACTACATCTAGTTCATACCACACACCATACATAATTCAAAAAGCCACCAAGGAGACAAATGGAATGAAATGAAATCGGACATGGTGCACTACACATCTACACATGTATATTGTATAAACTATAGAATAGAGAATATAGACCAAGAATCGAGAATAAAAGACAATTTGTGTAAAAGTACACGTAGATATCCATACGTATTGTAGTGTCAGCCAACCAACCAACCAGCCAACCAACCAATCTACTTCATTACTTTTATACTCCAGTTCCAATCACACTTGTTCCTAATCCAAATCCTAATCCTTATACCCCGTATACTGTACACTGTACACTGTAGAGTGTATACATATACCATTGATTATATAAATTATAAAAAACATTCGTCGTCTTACTCATTCACTAGAACACTAGAAAAGTGGAACACTAGAACAAAACCAAAGTCGTCCTCAGTTTTACTACTCTAAACTTTTGTATCCATTGTCACTGTTTTCCTTTACTCACTTTCGTCTGTTGTTTGCTATTTCCTTTCGCTGGAAGCTGGAATAAATAGTTACATTTTACCAATTGGTTTACAAAGATTCGTTAGCTGCCACGAATTTTATCCATTACAATTTACATTCCACCGCTTAATACTTGAAATCTCTACATAATCTACATAATCTAGATTCTACATTCTACATCATGAGGATATGGATTAAACTAGTATTTTATGGGAGTAAGTCGTTTAAAGGATTAAAAATGACAAGAAACTACATTACTAAAACCATACATTAAACGTTTGGAGTTTGGAGCATTGACTATGGTCTGTATTCTGTATTCGGTATTCTGCCGTGACCACAAGTGTATTAGCGAAAATGGATGGCCAAATGCAGCCTTGTAAATTATAAAATAAAAATTTGCTTCCGATTTATGCATTCCTTGTACAGCTGTAGAACATAGATCAAATTGAAGTGTAGTTTGAATTAACTATGAAATTAAAATGCCATAATCCATATTCCATACTTCATAGTCCATAGTCCACAGTCAATCGTTCATCATATATAATCCATAATCCCATTTATACACGTACAATGTACATTGTACAGAGTACAGTGTTCAATTTTCAAATGAATGTCAGTTCAAATTATATTATAGTGGGAATAATAATAAAATATAATGGCACAAAATGCACTCCATTGATAAATGTCCAGTGTAAACTGTAGTGTACAGCAAGATGGAGAGTGGTAAAAGAGAAAAAGAAAAGAAAAGAGAAGCCCACACACACACACTTAGAATGTAGATTGTAGATTGTAGATATACATACACACGAGCTAATGCCTGTACATTATAAACTGTACGCAACATATTATATTATTATACATTACATACACTTGAAGCGGGAATATTGTAGTAGGAGTACATATTCCAGTTATTTGACGGCTTTGTATGATGTATGGGAGAATAAAACGCGCGTTCGTCGCATTCGTAAGGGCAATCTGTCGTCGACTGCCAATAGTTTTCCTCCTCCAACAACTCTTCTCAATTCACACAAGTGTACCAAGCCAAGCCAAACCAAGCCAATCCAATCCATACATGCTCGTTCCGTACGGAACGAACACGGAAATCTAGGATATATATAGAGAAAGGAGAACGGAGAAAGGAGAAAAGGGAAAATCTCTAAAAATCTCTAAAATCTCCAAATCTCTTCAACAAAACGCGCGAGTAAACGTATTTTCCACAAAGTGACTTTTGTATTTCTCCCTCGTAGATTTACTTTCAATATGGAGGAAATACGAAATTTGAAATAGAAAGTCTCGAGTCTGGAATCTAGAGTATCTACATTCATCCTATGAGCTAGAAAATAGACTTGCAGAAATTATTCTCCATTATTAATTCTCTATAATATAAAATAATAATGCTTAAAATTTAAAACTACATCTATCATTTATTACAAAATAATGAAATAATATTAACATTATTATTTTCTCGTTTTCTAGTATTCTAGGCTTGGAGGTTAAAAATACATTGTATGTGTGCTAAAAATTGTCGCATAAATTTGCAAAAATTACATGCTACTCTTATGTAAAACAAAAAGTAAAAAAGTAATAGGAATGCAGTAGTTGAGTAACATTTAGTACATGCACTCATGAATTTTTTACCAAGAAAGGCCTTCAACCTTTAGCTTTCACCTGCATTAAAAGTAAGTTATACTGTCATTGTTATTTGTCCTCCTGTTTTGGTTATCGGTGCTAGATGCTAGATGCTAGATGCTAGATTCTAGATGCTGGGTGGTCTGTGCGTCAGAGGTGCCACCTGGATGTTTCAAAGAACTCTTAAATTAGAATTCTACATTCTATGTTCTAAATTGTGCATACAACATATGTTTATAGTAACTAGAAATAAAAGCTGATGGCTCAATATCCGTTCATTGCGTCTAAACTCTAAACTTGTGTCATACTCATAAAATAACATAAAACATAAAACAACACAAGACACAAGTCGTCTATTACGTTGTGTAATACACTGAATCGAGAGGTATAGAACATGGAACAAGATGTTTCATGCTCTTTATTGAAAATGAGATTGGCCTGAGAACCTAAAGCTCAGAGCCTACAGTTGGTACTTGTTGTGACGGTGTTTGATCAGAATAAAACAAGCGGACAACTCCATATCCATTTTCATATCAGTATCAATATCAATATTGCTTGTAGTTGTTACTAATGATTCATTCATACAACTAGAGACTAGAGATTTCCTACACAACCTTTCTGTATTAGGGAGCGGAACGAAAGAACGAATCAAGAAAGAGAAATTAAGGGCTCCTCTTATTCAAAATGTTGTAATTAGGAAGACGGTAATATGAATGAATGAATCTCGTTCAAATTCATGACTCTAGAGTCTAGAGTCTAGAATCTAGAATCTAGAGTCTTGGGTTTCAGACTTCATCGTCCACCGGCACGGTCTACCGTCTAATTCAGTAGAAACTAGATCCTCGACACTCGACACTCGACACTAGACATCATACGTAGAACGGAACAGAACGCACCGCACCACACACTCAATACTCATATAAACGAATGTAATGAGGAACACGTCTCATACATGTAAAAGCAAAGCTGGTTTACATGATACGAGATAAATGATAAGTCGCGTGCAGCGGGAACTACCGACCGTATAAAAAACAAGTCTTAAGTCAGAATATAGTGAATTATTGAGGCACTGAAGTAAAGGAAAAAGTAAAACTTGATTAAAAAACACAAAAAACACTGTCAACTGTGTAAGAAATCTAGAGTCTCGAGTATGCGAAATAGAAAACTGTAGTTTCATTTACAAATCCTCCGTCTTGATCCGTTCAGTTCACGCGCCCAATAATATATCTACAAAAGGAAATTTACTACTACTATTTAAAAGCTATAAACACTATCTACATTCTACATTCTACATACTTGACAAATAGTAACGTTATCTATTTGGTATGTAGAGAGTGAAAGCATGGCTGAAATTCCAAGATTCAGAATTGAGAATTCAGAATCAAGGATAGAGACTGCGTGTCAAAGAAAAGGAGAAAATAATGCGTTGATTTAACTTCAAGGCTCCCTTTTCTATTTTTTCATGTACAGCTGATCTGTCTAAGATCCATGCCTTGTAATCCTCTACTTTGCTTCAAAGTGGAATAGTAAAATTTAATTTATAAAAAATACACATGCACTAGGGTGGCCCAAAAAAAGTAAAAGTGGTGGAATCTCACGGGCTCAAGGCTGAATTTATACCTACACCTAAGGAGAT
>JAQGBH010002789.1:0-22570 GCA_034698265.1 Sminthurinus aureus
TAGCGTTTTGGACCTGTTTTCAGCGCCTCCCCCAGAGAAGGGGAGTAGTTGCAAAAATCTGAAAATACATGTCATAGATCGGGCATATAGTCTAGTTTCAATTTATATTGCCATTGTGTCAAATATATTTCTACATAATTTTAAAATTAATTAAATTTGGAGTGATTTTTTTGCCCCACGTTCCCTTATTCTGCCTCGCATTATAAAAACCAAGTAGGAAATCGGGGATTTCTGAGGTTTTGTACGTGTAACACCTATCGGCAGCATGAAACCCCCAATTACCCAATAAAACCCAAAAACCCAGCAAAAAATTGAAAACTATGGGTTTGAAATACTCCGTTACGAATGTAAAACTTACAATACTGATTATTTCCGCACCAAAACAAAAAAACCCTGAGCAATAATTTCTCAACATTTACATTCACACGTTAGGAGGCTTATTCTAACAAAAAATGTGCAGTAAAAATTTATCTGCGAGCATAATAACGTTCCTAAAACATTGACTTGTTAAATATTTACAGCTGGACAACCACGATACCCCTTGAAAGATAATTGCGGGTTCTTTACGCCAGTACAGGATAAAAATTGCTTATCAAACAAACGGTCTAAACGCTCCGCAACTAAACACATTAGGCTCACACACAGTACCGCCAGCCATCTATGTCTTGGTGTAAACAACCTACCAACTGATTCTCCATTCCAACTCAACTTCGTTCCCATAAAGGTTCTTCTTAATCCTAAAGAAAATCGAGGAACGCTTTCAGGAAAATGTATTCACTGGGTATATACCGAATGCGGTAAGTCGAAAAAATCTAGTTCTATTACAATCTAAATCATTGATTAAATTTTGAATTTTCAAAACATTTGGTAATCTTTAATGGACTCTTTTGATGTTCCATAGATTCTGATGACGCAAAAAGTGGAACGACAGAATGCGCACGATGGAGAATGCAAATAAACAAAGACGAGAACTGTCTTGAGTTTGCCAATTTCATTGAAAACTTCAATGTCACACAATATAGCAGTGAGTTTTCTTATTTATATTTTTTAAAGCACTCACAAAACTAGGTTAAACTTTTTTGTTGGCGCTATGTTTAGTGGATGTTGTAATGCATTTTTGTCATTTGTTCAGGATTTGGAAATCCTTCTATGCAGAAATCCGACTTTTTAGAGGGCGTTGTAACTGATGAGGCGGTAAAAATATGAATAGTCTTAGTAATCGGAATGCTAAAAAAATTTAACATTCAATTTTGATTTAGAATGGAAGATTTCACTTTTTATTTGGGCTTTTAGGCACCTGCTTGGACAACCTCCTTCCTTTCGTCTATCATAAATTGCTCCAACAAAAATAACAACATTGTTTGCGAAGTATCATCCGAAAACAAGGACAGCAGATCGAAAAGAGCAGCAACTCCCCAAACCCCAGTTAGCCGTATAAAGCGGCATTGTTGCAACTACTTAAGCTGCGGCCCATGCGGTAAATGATACTCATGATCAATGTATTTTAATTAAATGAAACAACAACGAAAATTATTAACTATACACTAAATCTCAATTGCAGGTTACACCCGATTTTTTGGACGACAAGGAGATATTGAATGTGATTGTAGTAATGGGATAGATGATTATTGTGACAGTGACGGTTTCTGCAGTAAAAGGCTTGATAATACAGGAGATTGCAGACTATGCTGCGGAGCTGATTGCATACCAGGAGTAGGAAAATAATGCGCCATACTAAAACTGTTTACCCTCAAACTTTTCTTTTCCTTTAAAATTGCGCCTGCAAATGTTTGTATACAAAGTGTTTGTTGTAGTTGAAATACAAAAGGCAAGTTTCTTTCTTTTTTTCCAACAAGTGAAACTGCTTATTTTTTTTCCTCGAATTGTTTTTGAGGGTCACGCTTGTTATTTTAAAAATGACTCTGTAATGACACGTTAATAAAAGCAATCAATTTTGAACTTTTGAAATGTAAAAATAAAGTAACAAAATCGTCACTTTATGACCGTTTTATTTGGCCTTGAAGCATAAATGCTTGGTGCTCCCGAAGTGAAGCTGATTATTGAACTCTCCACTTGCCCCATGGTCACTATGCATAATGAGACTAAATAATGTGACGTCTCACATTGCCCCGTGGCCACTATGCATAATGAAACTAAATAATGCAATGGCTCACATTGCCCCATGGTCACTATGCATAATGAAACGAGTTGAGAATGCTACCGCTAGATGGCAAGTTTACTTATCGACGCGAAGCGTATTCAATGTCCCGTAGACAGACACGACGATTCCACTTCGCAAAAAGACTCGGCCAGGTCGCAAAACTTTGAATTTTTGGAACAATAAATGAAAAGTTTAATTTTACAAGAAGCCCAACGCCAAATATATCTAAGAATATTCTCCACTTTTTATCAATCGTTTTTACTTGAATAGTAGCTGATAATTGGGATCAATATCTACTATTATGTTTTACCATTTCAATTTCATAGACTTCAACCTAGAAAATTGGCCTAGTCAATGAATTGCCTTTTTAAAAAGTAGTAGAATTTGACAGCGACCTTTATTATGACTATGGGAACAAGCAGTGTTACAACAGCTTTATTTAAAAAGTACCAATCATCTTTATCACTTGGTCTGCCGTCCGCTAAAAGAAATTAAATGATTCAATTAAACGTGTGCAATTTTTGATATTATGCTGTTGCTTATTAATAGCAAGAAAATAGAGTTTGGGTTTTTCTCCTAAGTTACCTCGGATAAAAGCCGTGTGAATGTCACTTCCAACCACGTTCTTGGCCGTGAATGTTAATATTCCAATCAAGGGACCATCCACATTTTTTATTGTAAGCGTGTAGTGACCACCTGAATGTTTGACGATTATGAACTCTCTATTCATAGCGTAGAAATCCTGTTTTAAAGTTTTAACAATACAAAATATGAATATGTACATATATACTCTGTACACTGCACCACATTTTTTATGCTTTGAGCTTTAAATCGATAACAATTACACAAAGTACATTGTATTTACCTGCCCACGGAAGGTCATGGACAATTCAGCATCAGGATGACCATGTACACTAAATGATATATCAGGGTAGTTGTCTGCCCCACAAATCTCTATTTCCGTTGGTAGTCCTTCTATTTTGGGTGGTATTCCAACTGTAAAACAAGAGTACCAAGCATAGTGAGAATTCATTAACTTTGGATTTTATTTAACAGTTAAAATGGCTAATTTGTGATGGAGGTGTGCACTTTATGTACATTTTTACCTATGATATTCAAATATTTCTTCCGAGAATAAAACTCGTACGAGTCGAATTGATAACCAATTACTCTTATGCTGTTCATACTCGATGTAAGATTTAGGGTCGCAGCAAACGTGTTGTATGTCTCCAAGCCTAAGTCTCCATGCTTATTGTTCATAAAGGTGCCTAGAAATAATGTTTATTTAGACAAACAAGCATTTTTAAGTCATACAGTCTAAAATATTTTAAAATCTAATAACAAACGTCCGGCAAGTACCAAACCAGGATTTAAAAGAAAACAAATACAGCTTGTATAGGTATAAATGTTGGTTATGAAAATGATACGGATTTTTTTAATGCTCAAAACATTTAAAAATTCAAATTCAAAGTTTCACATTTAAAAAACACAAAACATTGTAATTATTTGGCTATCGTTTTTTTATGCAGCGTATCAAAATGTACAAAATAATGCATTTGCTGGAGATTCATTCTGAGTTCTGACTTACGTAATCGTATTATACTGCCATTTTTCAAAATGACTCGGAATTCCGGCTCATTCATAATGACACTTTTAGATGTTTTAACATAAAATGTTGTCGCATGGCCGTCCAGTAATGGGTCATCAAGGTCTTCAAGCTCAAGGACCGTACAATTTTTAAGTCCTGTTTCCGGTTTATGAAAGCCTGCAAATAAAAAAACTCTGTCATTATCTTTTTTTTATTCGGATTCCATAATTTTTATTCGGCATATTATGCCTAATTTAGAGTTTTCTGTTGTTTAAAAATTTCATTCTACATTTCGTTGGCCTTTCATTTTCATTTACATGATTTGAAGTTTGGGGTGGGAAAAAAGTAAATGCATAATGAATAGAAAAGTGATATGCTATGCTTGGGCTTAAAACTTTCTCCAATACTAATACATACTCTGAAATATCAAGCTACATATCAGAGAGAAAGTAAAAACATTGTGCATACAGTGTACACTACATAGTACATTCCTCTCAATTCGGTCTAAAATTAAAAATCACCCTGCATATTTTTGGGTCAAAAACAAAACCTATACCTATAGGCAAGAATTTATTTGATGTGCACAATTTAAATCTGAGAGATTCTAAACACCGTGCGCACTTACATCGTTTGCCATTAATATCAGAGACGTAGTTCATGTAATTCGTTGTCCCATTGGCTTCACATTGAAGTTGTCCAGAGGGCTGGTTTAGGTACATGGTTAGTAGATGACAGGAATTCTCACACTCTTCAACCACAGATAGATGTGATAGACAGTTCTACAAGAAAATATTTTATTGAAGTTGAAGATTAAACTGTTTTCAATGGAAATAAGGTGAAATGAAAACGAAACAATGGTAGAGATTGACAAAATTGAAATGAAAAATAAAGGATTTAGTTACACTGGCTGTGCAGCTGCTCACGAGTTTGCACCACAACGAATTTTTACATGGAAAATTGCGAATTCTTAGCCCTGTAGAATTTTTTACATGACACTGGACAGAATCATTTTCTAGATTAAAGAGCCAAGTAGATGCATTGGAATCCTCTGTCTTTGAACCCCCACTCTGAGAAGAGCCTGTAAGCATTATATTGTCCAGTATAAACATTGAATGTGATTATTCAACGTTGAATACTTATGACTTATGTACGACTATATTCATAATTATGTGAAGACGGCACGAAAGTAGAAAAAGAAATATAGTGTCTCAACCATAAGCAAAGGCAAAGTTGGTCCTTAATAATATGATAAAAGCATAAATCGGTGAAATTTCAATTATAATGCTTTGTAGATAATAGATAATACACACTATTGAAAATCTAAAGTATTCGTGCTTCAGCACAGGCCACGGTATGTTTTTAATTGGTGATTTATCTTAATATAAAAAACATGTATAATTTGATTGTCAATACTATAATATTTTCAATGTCAATTGTAAATACCATGTTCATGATGCATTGTGATCTGTGGATGCGTAATAATAGTTACGGATACTCCGTAGTTGCCAGTATCATTTCTGAATATATCGCTGCCATGTGCTTCGCACTTGAAATCTATTAAATATTACTCAATGTTATCAACTAGTTCTTTAAACTTCAACAGACTTGAGTACAAAATATTGTTAAAAACTAGAATGAAAAATATAGTATGACAGGAGATCGTGCTTACTGTTTTTGAAAACAATTTGTTTCTCTGTTGTCCAGTGCTCCGCGAGTTCTTTGCAAATTATAGAAGACTCATTAAAAAAGTCTTCAAAGATTTTGAGTCGAAGAGTTGAAGAGAAATAACCAGTGAAATTCCTTTGAATGTCTTTCAAACCAAAAATGAACTAAATATTTAAAATACAAAAAATGGAAAAACAAACTGCATTTAACATAGTACTTATTTGACTAAATTAATGCGTGGGTAAAATACATTTGTAAAACTGAAAAAAAGTTTCCATTTACTATACCCTATTCGCTATCCGCAAGTAAATATACATACATTTATTGTGATGGTCGAGTTTTATCAGTACAAATACAATGTAGAATATACATACACAGATTAATATGATCTTGAAAATGAATTTCTGTCTACCTTTGTATATTTAAAGTCCCCGTCCCACGTGTGCACGTTTTTCGTTGTACACTTGATATATAATTCATCATCATTCCGAATACTGATGGATGTATTCTCATGAATTTTCACTAAGCGATCCCCTTTTCTTCTCAACCCAAAGTTCAGCAAGATTGGAGGTCTTTTTGTTTCAGTTTCCGTTGCTTCCGTCACGGGAAAAATTTTTACGCACAAAATAAACCATAAAGAAAACATCACAATTAAGGTGGAGGACCGCATTTTAAATGTGATTTTGCCTAGTATCTAGTCTATAATATCTAAAACTTAAAATATGGATAAAACTAGAATTATTCCTTTAATTTGCTCAGGAATGTTCAATTTCAAGTTGGAACTGAAAAATTAAATTAATTTACTGTATTCCGAATAGGAATTTACTATGACTTTTTTCTTTGAGATTTCACAAATCTTTTCACGAATATGACACAAGAGACACTACATATATATTCACTGTCAACTTTCTTCCCCTGACTATCCACATCCGATAGCTGATAGCTGATCTGAATTGAAACTGGCCTGAAAAGTTCTACTGACCATTTTGTTGGAGTTTATTTTTGCTCTTCTCTGGAGATCTACGTGTACATAAAATACTAGTTTGTAGTTTGTAGACTGGATTGTAAAAATGCATACAACAGATTTAATAGTCAATACAAATAACAGACCACATAAAATCCACAAAACTGAATTCTTAATAGCCACTTTTGGCTTGAGGAATTAACGTTTACTTTTACGAGGGACTGATCAATGACCAACACCTTTCCTCAAAAAGTACGACACAAAACGGAGTGAAGGCAGAAAAACACGAAATGGAAAGAAAGTACGAGATTCAGTGTTTTACTTTCTCCTAAATCCTAAACCAGTCATTTTTATTTCTCTACCTCATTCATTTTGCTACGTATACTACATACATACATACATTATACTATGTACAATTGACATTTGAACATTCACATAGGTCTTCACACGTCTCCTTTGTAAATATAGTAGCATGTAGCATGAATAACAGAATAAGTACTTGATTACTGAGGGGTTCAATTAATCCACTATCAATGGAGACCTTTTTAGCTTATTTATGCATGTAAGTTTGGTTTTTAATGCATTATGTTTATGTTTCATAGTGTGAGTTGTGTGACCAAGGCTGAAGGGGTGTCATTTATAGATTCTAGTTGTTTGTATGTTTGTATTCCACTTAGACTTTTAGCGTACTGTTGCATTTTATCACGGCATGTATCATTTATAAGCCAGACATAAAAGAGACTGTGTGCTCATCTCACCTTTGCGTTAGCCATCTTTAGTTATATGCATATTATGCAGTGTACTCGGCCAAAACTAACAAGCATAATCTTATATTGTGCTCTGTACAATTTATTCGGGATTTCGCCTCATTTAATCTTTCCCCATGAAGTGTGTATCTAGTACCTAGCATTTAGTTATTGGTTGAAGTAATAAAATCCACATGATTCCAAATGCTGAGAATTTTATACTCATACAGCTAGCCCCCGAATTTGTTGATTTCTTAGTTTCATAGAAAAAGTTGTCGTGCTTCTTGGGAGGTGATGAGTGAAGACTGACTAAAGTAAAATTGTATTGAAAGAGGCAGTCAAAAATTATGTCATTTTCTCAGTTTTGCTGTCTTTTCCACTTTCTACTTTTACGCTGCATAGTTTATGCATTCATAACGGTACAAAATGTTCTCAAAGTTACCCAATCCTCAATACGTATGTACATTAAAGATTTTGGGCTACTCAATTATAAGAACAGGAAATAGATATTGAAATATGCACACATTTAATACAGAATAAAGATAATTGTCGTTACTCCGTCCCCCAAATTAGATTCGCTATAGAAATAGCGCCAACTAATTCACCATTACACACACTAAAATATAAAATGATGAACTGGATAAAATCATAGGAATTTCCTAACATAAATTCAAATAGTTTCAAAAGTGTTCGTCTCAATAGTTGAGCAAATAATGAGAATGCTATTCCCGATTCCCGATCCATTTTTTCCAATATGCGTTTTCATAGAACTGTTTGTAAAATGTACACAGTTTATTCGAGTACAGCCAAGAGTGTCCAATATTCATCGACTACTGAATATTAAATGTGCATGGATGTATTATGGGCTAAGTATAAAAAACAGACATTCTTTACATCAAAATGGTGCGTATTTAGTATTTTCTTTTGAATTCTGAATTCTGAATTCTGAATTATTCTGCAATTATTTACAATGGCTGCTCATATGACTCATATAAAATACCACGTAGATTTTTTTCTCCGTCCCTTTTGATCTGATTAAATTGATATTATAAAAAACGAAGCAAACTAGAACTAGTAAAATAATCAAATATTGCTTTTATAATTTTATTGCTATTACAGCAAATGGCTGATCTCGGCTGTCTACAATAAAAATTTCCTTTGCTATTATATTTGCATGTAGTATGGATGGAAAGTCAGTTAAAAACATTATAGTAAATGGTTTTGTAGAGTATTCAAAGTATTCATGCAGGTTTGGAGCTAAAATGTTTAGATAATCCTGGAATTCCATGTTCTAAATAATATTATATTTTGTCTTAGTACATGAATAAAGAATAAATCATGCACATATGTATGCATATTATATTTTGTCTTATGTAAACCATTCCAAAAATTCTTATGGTAAAGTTTTTTTTTGTATAGAAAGAATGCTTATTGTAAAAAAAATGCTTTCACGTTTCACGTGGCCTATGAGTATAATATATTATAGCCTAATTTAGAAAACGAATATACAGAGATGTAAAAGCTTCAAAAAGATATAATTACAATTTTTTGTTCATGTAAATTCTACCCAATTCGACCCAATGAACTGAAGAATTCACGAAGCAAGCCTATGCATTGAAATACATATGTCCGAACTGTCTGTACTTGTGTTTGTGTGCAAATTAAGACGTTGGATTTTGTACATCAATACATGACGATTTGAAGTTTGTAGGACTTTTAGGCTACTGATATAAATTACAAATTTTAACTTGACATTGACAGAATTAATCGTATAGTTCCAGTTTCAAGTTTTATAAGTTGTACTTTGTGTATTTTCGAAAAGTGTTCAAAGGAAGTTGACTGAATTGTAAAACATTGCCAGTTTAGTGTTTAGTGGAAGAAGTATAATAATAATATACTATAAATTTTAATATTATGTACCAAGTATAGACAAAAAATAAATTAGTTGTGACTGTTGACTGTGTTAAAAATGAAACACACTAAACATGAAGCTCCTCGTGTTGTGGTCAATAGGAAAAGATATTACTACAATATAAGACGCGAAAGACAAATTAGATACATTTGTAGACCTATCAAGTACGTGGAAATTACTGGTAGATTTCCCAGAAGTTTTGTAGAGAAGATCACTGCATTTTCTAAAGTTTATCCGGTATTCCATTTTTTTTAATTATTTCAAAATATTATAATATTATATTATATCGTCATTATTGTAAGTAAAATACCTTGTGATTAGGTAGCACGAGAATAAGTAATTTATGGTAAAAGGGGGTCAGTTTGAAACATTTACATAGGTAACATCCACTCTATTTCTTGTTCATTGTTTTACTTTGATTGTACATTAGATAAGAAGCCGTAAATATATGAAAACATGCAGCAGAATTGTTCGTGCTGAGGAAAAATCTCTGTGGAAGAGAATACAAGATATTTTTGAGGTTGAATCTCATCTGCAAGACTATCATGAATGTGTACATTCTATTGAAACACGGATTGACAACGTAGAGGAAGATCAAAAGAAAATAAAAAATCGAATTTGTCAGTTTCTGTCTTTGGAAGATGGAGATAAAGAAGAGGATACTGAAGAGGAATCCAGTGGAAAGAAACGGTCAGTAAACATTTTGGATGATTGGCCGGAAATAGAAGTTCCACGCCTTTGTACAGACCCTTTAAGATTAAAAGAAGCCTTCGAATCATTGTACAACCGTATGGAACTTCTCTATTACATGGGTATCATGATTGATAACAGGTGGGATCTGATTTCCAAAGCTTTACAGGATGTCAAAGAAAGAGCTTTGAATTTGAATGACCATTTGAATAAAATTGAGAAAATCCAGGTAAAAATTGTCTCAATAAATCTTTATACTCTTTTTAGTTTTATAGTATAGCTTTTTTATATATGAAGGGCAGACTTGCAAAAGCACCTCTGGTTATGTACACACTATGTTAACAAAGTTTGTTACCATGGAATTAAAAAAAATCAGAGGTGCTTTTGCAAGTCTGCCCTTCATATATTTAGAAAATCAAAGATGTGAATAACAAGTAACAAAATTGCCAATTACTAAGTACAAAGTATAAACATGAAAATTTCTGCCAAACTTTAGTTAAATGGAATATTGGATGATATTTTGGTTGTTTCACTTTTCACTATATATAGGAATGGTTCTTTTTCATCTTTTCTCTGCCCAAGTACCAATTACTATCTGTTGCTGCTAACAACAATTCAGATGAAACAAAGAAGCTGCAAATCCTTCATCACCGTTTTCTATCGGGTAGATCCCATTAATGTATCAAACTGACAGCCATTCAATCTCTTATTTTAAAGACTTATTTGTAAATTATCCCTTTTTTATTCCTCTGTTATTATTGATTATGTCAAATGTCAAATGTGTAATAATTCAATTCAAGTCTATGTTACAGTTACTATTAACTATTAACTATTGTGCATACAGGTAATACACAATACACGGTACCTAATTCATTAAACTGGCCGTTTCAATGATATGATAATATATATTTATTCCATGTAATATATGCATGAGATAGTTGTTGATGAAACATCAAATTGCTCACGGTGGATGTTAGAAAATAAATATTCATTTCCTTTTTTATACATTACAAAATATTTAATACTTGGCTTCTTTTAGAATAATAATATAATATTATTATGCAGGACAATCCAATGCCAATGCCGCATTCCGGATAAGGGATAAGTTTTAGTTTTTAGTAGCTGACGATTGCAATCATAGACCGTTTCGCAGTTTTAATCTATAACAGAATTCAAAACATGTCAATTTTTAATTTTATTGTTTGCATGATATGATAACCTTAAACTAAAAAATAGCTTTTCCTAAAATTTAATTTAAATCAACAGGGATGCAATTGTCACCAAAAGCAGCACATTTAGTAGCGTATGCGCCCATTTTTTTAGTGCAATCAAATCCGGTAAGCAATAACTTTGGAAAGTACAGTATACAGTAGTGTAGTATATTAGACTAGTATTAAGTATAATAATATAGTATAGTGTCGACTCTATGTCTGTAATATTTGCGGATTGTCTATTTGTCTATTTTTACATACTACAAACTAGGTCAAATTTCGTAATGTTGGTTTATAATTACTGAAGTAATGATAATTATTATGACAAAGATTGTTTATAGTTAAAATTACGGCACCAAATCTCTCTCCCTGCCTCTCTTTATTTCACCATGTTTACTGAATTCTATCATGTATCAGTAACACACGTCAACAGTATAGGCTGTAGTAGTATTTAAGTACATATTGAAGTAGATAAATGGTAAAAAAAATCCAAGTCTCTTATTGAACCTTTCATGACATTCAATTTGTTTTGCTCATGTAGTTTTCGTTTTTAACGTTTAAAAGTTGAAAAGTAATAAAATATAATATTGTACGTATTTACTGAAAACCACCTTGTTTCGCTCTTACGTAGCAGAAGTTTAAAAGTGTACAACATGATTTTAAAATTAATAAGAATAGAATTTTTTAACATTATAAAGATACAAAAAAATCTACAATATAGTTGCATACGTCTTGGTTCGACGTCTTCTTCTATAGATTTGATTGACGTAGAAAGAAATGCATTAGAATTTAGAATCTTGTAAGCAGTAAAAACCGGATAAACAAGCTGGTTTTTCAGTCATTTCATTGATTTTGATAAATAAAAATCTATAAAAATCTTTGTAGTTGTGTGTCAATTGCCCATTCTGAATAAATTCAGTACAAAATGAGTTTCTAATTTCCAAGTCTGTAAAACGTAAATAGAAAATAGTTTGGTGTAAAAATATTATTTAACCCTTTTTCATTTTAGGTATAGAACTTCTTGTTTCACAGCATTACATATTATTACATCTAGCTATAGATTATGGATACTGGATACAGGATAAAGTGAAAATTTGAGACAAAATGGAGTCAGGATTCAGCATAGGTAAACTCAGACCGATAAATTTCCTGTGTCGTTAACTTCCATGATATTTGTTTTGTCAAATCCAATTCAAAATTCAAACTACCAATCTGTGCATAATCAACTGAGTCATATAGTTGCTTCCAAAGTTACCCTTGTAGTAATAAAATAACGTACAGCTTTAGTCATCATAATATTTGAAATTTGAAGTGTTGGAGAGTACAGACACCAGACACGTAATATTATAAAGTCTTATACACAACTTAGAGAGGGTGATGCAGGTGGATGTACATATGTACAATAGTTTAAAATCGGGAATATCGAGTTTTCCTTACGCTTAACACACAACAGCATAAAGGTATGATGTATAATATGTACAATGTACATGGTACACGTAGTCAAAACAGTTTTCAATGTAATTGAATACTTCTGCATTGAGTATGCATGTTATACCTAGATCCTAGATACGTAATAGTACACCTTTTTTACTATGTATGATTTAGGGTTCCAAAAAGGGCTCTTGCATCTACATATAGATATATATTATATGAAAACCATTATACATAATACACACATACATACATACACATTTCATGCATTTGATATAGGAAATTTCCATTTGTAAGCATACATCTATGTGTAAGGGGAATACAAAAGTAATAACAAAAGAAGTGAGGTGAATATTGTGAACAGGTGCCAGTCGCTAGGTTGATACGTTGAAAATACACATATAACATAGATAGGTATTACGTGTATACATCAAACAATACTTCTGAATGGATGTAATAGGTAATAGGTAGAATGAAGAAGCTCAGAGTACACATGTACATACTATGTACGTCCATGCATATTTACTTACATATCTGATGACTAAACACAACTCTTGTTAGTTGTCGTAATGTGTAGTAGTAGTGCTAGTTCTTCCTCCATCGGAATGAGTGAGGAAGAATAACTCGCAAGAGCTCTCAGGTGTATTTGGATATGTATTTTGTATTTTTTTTCATATGCCTACGTATTACATATTATTCATCAAGTATACTTGTGTGTCTGTGTGAGTAAGTGAGTGAGAGAGAGAGAGAGCGAGAGAAAGAAAGGTAATGTGTGTAATAGGATGCGGCAATATGAGCCATTACATTATATTAGTAAGAAGAAGGTAATATAACAACAACAACTTCGGCGAGTCCAATCAGTCAGTCGGTTTAGGTGTGGTTGGTTGTCTTCGTCCCAACAAAATGGAGACATCCACGGATCCAAAAACAAATCCTCAGGACAGTCCTGTCAATTCCCCCCCAAATCGTCAATGGGTCAAATTTAGTGAGGAGCAGGAAGAATCTGCTCCTGGTCCAGAAACAGAAAGTTCTAATAATGCTGATTCAACAACAACAACACCAACTGCAGCTGTGATTGAACCGTCCGTAGAAATTCATCAGCCTTCGTCACTTCTTAGTCGACCACAGTCCAGCAATACACAAATAACAAAAACAAATAATACGTCCAGTAATTCTTTACATAATAAAAACAGTAATAGTGGTGGTAGTGGTATTATTAGTGCTAGTTCTTCATCTGTCCTTCATTCCAGTCATAGAGGAGGAAGTGGGGATAATGCGACAAATTATGTACATAATGTAGGTAATCTTCATAATGTCGAACTTCATAATTCTGAAAGTGCCGGTGGACACCAACCAGTTAATGGAGCAAGAAGAAATAATACAGGATTTAGTGAGTGATTTAAAAAAATTCATGTAATTGGATTGTTTTGCTTTGCTTTGACCTCAATTAATTTTTATTTATTTTCAATAATTATAAATTCTAAATTATTATTGTTTACCAAAAACTGAATTGTGATAATTAATGCTCAATGCCATCCTACAAATTCTTTTGGTGTAAATTGAATGTGTGTAATTTTATAGCCAATGGTGATGTGATTGTCTCCGTTCTTCCTACAACTACCCGATGGCCATGGATCACTCCAGCCAGTTTCAGACCAGAATTAGTACCAGAAGAACTTATGGCAGTTGGCTTCACTTTAACTGTAGAGGAGTATGTTCATGCTATGGAACTTTTAACTTCCGATTTAAGTATGTAAACACTTTTTGAAATTTTATGTACAAGTCATTTTTGTAGTTTATGCTTTCCTACGTAATACACGAGATTAAACATTTAAAGCTGTACATCTTCTTGCTTTAAAAATATTGTATATTGTACTCGATTGAATTTTATTTCATGGAATTTTTCTTTTCTTTTTTTTACACAGGATTCAATGCCTACACAATTTGTTACAAACGTTTATTGGCAAGCTGGCTAAGTGCAGCCTTCCTTATCCTTTTAATAATTCTTTTCTCTGAAGTGAAAGGCATAGGATTATTTGCTTTGGGGATCACTTGGTTAATTATAAATGCAGCAGCAGTGTTTTTGTGTATGTATATTAAAATAAAGGTAAGCGTGATATTTTCTATTTTCTACCGTGTTTCTAGTTTCTATATATACCTGTCAATATTTCTATTTTCTATTATGTTTCATTCATTCAAGTAGATGTACTGAAGTTTTGCTTTCCCGAAATATGGGGCATCTTATCGTGTGTGTGTTTTTTGTACTTTATCGTGGATTTGAAATAGCACTCAAATTAGTTGTCTGAGTTTGAGCTAACTTTAGACGTGATTGATAATTCTTGTAATCTTTTCTACTCACTTACACATAAAGTGTGAAAGTACCTATTTGGTCTATAAAGTATGAATGAATGTTGATAAATGCATTTTTATAGATATAACTTTATACATAATGCATAATTCATGTACCAACAGCCAACAGTACTGAACACGAGTAGTATTGATAAGAAGGCGATAAAGAAAAATGTCAGAGTTTCCGCATTGTATTGAGTTCATTTATTTGTCAGCCTAAATACTATGTGTTTTGTATGGAGAATTTACTGTACTGTGCATTTTTATTCACGTTAAAGTTATAAGCAACACATCATACATGCAATTAAAATCTACACAGTATCTATCTATATATATGATGATTATTTATTGTACTTATCGTTATAAATTTGCAGATAAATCAAGGATTAGAAAGATGCATGGCAAAAGTAAACAAACTACTGCTTAAGCACAAACTCCTCGTCGGACTTGATGATAGAGGTTTGATTGATTTGATTTCTTTATTCGGTTGTCAATTTTTACATCCAACTTAATGAATGATTTCCAAAACTGGACAATATAAAGTATAATTAAAAAGTAGTATACTACTAGTTAGTACACACTTTAGCAATATAATACATACAATTTTTCATGTATTTATTTTTTAGGTCGCATTAGTTGTTCTAAGGTACCCGGTGCTTTTTACATACTATTACATAGTATTTTTAATTTTTTTAAGTTCTCAAGTTCTTGTAATTAATTAATGGTCCAAAAATATTATTTGATTAAAAAAAATTCAATTTTACATTTTATAGGTCCATCTCTGCTTCATCTATTTTGATCCTACCGATTGCATTGTAAGACACATCCTTATTTACTTGCACTTGCATTAATTATTATATAGTAACATGCCGCACTATTTACAAGCAATGCATCACAGCATTGAAAATAAGTACATAACAATTTCTAATCGTTGGGTTATATATTTCCGATAAACGGAAGTTCAGACTGAGTGTAATTGAATTCTGTTTTGATGTTGTATCTTAGAAACGATTGGAGCAGGTACTTGACAGTGTAGAAGATAGACAAAGAGTGCAGCGCTCGTTGGATGTCACAGAAATCGATATAATCATAACTGGTCAGACCCCCCAACGTATACCTCAGAAACAGGTAATTTTGACTGAAATTTTTTTATTGACTTATTTTATGTTATTATAAACTTTAAAATTTACAACTTGTACACTTTTGGATATTTGCAAAATATTTTAATATCAATCAAAAAACAGGACTGAAAAATCAACCATCCTGTGTACTTTCCAGTAACACTTTCTTTTTTAATATTTACTCGTGAGTTCATTCTAAATAATGTATCATGATAGTTTATGTATATGAAGATTGGTAAATATTGACACCTTTGCCCTCTTCCACCAATACACATATGTGAATATGGGTACTCAATACTCAAGTATGTATAATATATGGACACTGTCTCAATTCTAAATATAAAAAATTACTATATAGAATAGAATGGAATATTTATGTGATATGGGTAGGCATTAGGCACCCTCTCAACCCTATAAAGCACTATATGAAGGAAAACAAAATGTTCACAAGGGGATTTTCATATTATGCCTGATTCAATACAGGTTCATATGGGCAGTGTATAGTGTACAGTGTACACACAGAAAAAATTTACAAGTTTAAGATTTAAAATACATAGCTGAAATGCTATCTTTTTTTAAGACACCCGATTTTAGTTTTTTCCGTAAGCTTTGAGTGTATCTCCATTTTCCATGTACAAATGTGTGTACTACAAATTCTCTTATTTGAACTGAGAAGCAACTTGAAACTTGATGTAAGATGTAAGTTGGTACAAAATGAAACCAGCGATTTTTTTCTTATAATACGTTTGTATTTTTCCATTTTTCAAATAGAAAGGCGAGAAAACGTTCCTTCGATATGCACAACGTAAGTAGAGATCGTATACACATTACCTATGCAGTTTGCATGTTTCTATAAACTATAAAAACTACGTAATTGTAAAAACATTGAATACAATATCTAACTACCGACGAAGCATTTATTTTTATTACTTTTCGCATGGTCTGTTTTAGGTTGGGCAAAAGATTTCCTGAGGAGAAGGTACATAGATATTTATTCCTCTTAATAAAAATGATCAGATAAGAAGGCATGCATTAATATATTATTATATCAAAAACATTTTACCTTAAATTCATGAAAAGTTTGGTAATTATTTGATTAAAGGCTTGATTGGACAGTGGGGGAAGGAGGTGAAAATCCCAGCTCCCCAAGGCATTTACCAAGTGCCTTATGCCCATGTCAATATGTGGAAGAGTATTTAAAACACAAAAAGTTCAATGCGCCTCCAGAAAATTCTTGCAATTCATCATCGTGGTGGCCTTGTTATCCTTCTAATCGTTAACTCTGAAACTTTTTATATAGAAGCTATCAAAGTTATAAAGATATAATATAGTATGTGTTAAGTGTTATGTGTACCGTATAACGAGGACACTTCTATAAATCGGGTATATGGAATATGGAATATCTGAAAATGACTGTTTGAATTTTCATAAATTTATACAAATAAAATGAAACCGGTAATGAACTAATCTGGTTTCAATATGATAAATTATAGAATAAAAACCGGTTCAACTAGAAACCATTTAAATAGGGATAGAATGTAAACATTACATCATGATAAATATAGGATTTTGATACTATAACAATCCAACAATTTAATATTATTATTACGTTATGTCATATGTTTATAATGAGAAAGTTAATCCTTTATAGTGGCTTAAAATTATATAAAATATTACAGAATCCTATGCGTACATTTTTTATTTTTTAGTAATTTGTATATTTAATGTCCAATATTTATATGTATACACATAATTTGTACTTTGTGCTGTATATTTGTACAAATACACGATACACATGTAAGTGAAAACATGTAATAATATATAATATATAATATACAATATGTACATAATATATATGTTTGTACTACATGGACTATGTACGCAGATTAAGATTTATACTACTGTTATAAAGAAATAATGATAGTCATATTACACCGGCCATAAAAGTAGTGTAATTAATTATAAATATAGTTAACATTGAAAATAACCAGAGTGTGCAATCAAAATACAAAGAAAGTGCATAGCAATCACAGAGAAAGTGGAGAAAGTACTATAAAAAAGTCCCTCAACCCTCAACGGAAAATTTTAATCGTATGTCAATATTTTAAAACAAGTCGATCTCAGTCCAAATTAGAGATTTGTGACACAAAAGTATATCGTATATGAAGAAAGGGCTTGGAAAATACACTCATTGTCTGTAAAAAAACTAAATCATATTACTTTACAAAAGTTGTATGAAGTTTTGGATATAGTCTCATATAGACTCGTACATTATAAAACTCATTTGACGAAAAAAATTTCAAAATTTAACTTTATGCTTTATGCTGTACTAGGTACTAATCACAGGGGAAAATTAATTTCCTAAAATTTTGTAGAGTGTTGCCTTGTTACTTCGATATGCACAAAGATGGGTGAAAGATTATGTAAGAGAACTTGCAACCGGACCAGAACCGACTCTACATTTAACAAAGCAGCAATGTCCATGTGTATACATTACATCGATCCTGAAGGCAAAGAGAAACAGAGGCAAAGAAAAACTTTTCCTCCTTATTTGTAACGTTATGCACAAATTTAATTTAATTAGTGTGATTAAAAGTCACTTGCAATGTGCAGTGTCTAAAGTACAACATTTTGGGGACGCTTTATTTTTTTATTGCTTATAATAATATGTTACAATTTTTTGTGTTTTTGAGTCTTTATTATTTATCGTAACTATTTGTTTACATTTTTAAAAAAAATCTTGCCGTGTTGGCATTAATAATAAATGCATTCGTGCTTTAAAACAAATAAATGGAATGGAAACTAAATTATAAATTTTTTAGAACGCTTTCTTGAACTGGCCGATAACACTGGTGATGGTTAAAATGAAACAGTGATGTACTTTTATTCGTATGTATGTATTTGTATTCCAATTAAAATTTTGTAAAATACCTAGACTCTAGACTATACATACGTGTACTTTGGGGAAATGGTTTAATAAATTATCGATAATCATGGACATAGTAAGTGTACTGTATAGATTTTTAAGCAGGAAATTACCAAGTACTCAAATCTCATTTAATGAAATTTTTACAGTCGGGTGTGCTTTCTGTGACGACTTTTGGAGGCCTGATATACTAATAGGATAGAAACGTGAAACGTGAAATAAAAGTAAATAATATAGATTGAATAGTTTGATAATTTGACTCAAATTATAAGGTGCAAAGTATATACTATGAATTTTCTACCAAAAACAACTTACTACGAACAAGTATAAAATTTTTCTTGAAACCTTTGGTCTTAAGTATTTATCTAGTATTTATCCACACACTGCGCTGACAAATATATGGAGTACTTTCTCCTTCTCTCAACTTTCAATTTTCTGCAAAACTTTCTCCATTCGAATTCCCATCCATAAAATATGTTCAAACCACTACTACTACTTATTTGTTATACATTTTACGTTGTACACACATTAAAACATAATGTATTATTATACCTTCTCTTGTTTCTACTGATTGTGAGTGATATGAAATAAACTGAGCTAACGATGTGTATAGATGATACTTTATTTAATACCTATTACCTATATATATGGTAATATAACACAAATTTTATATTAGATCTGTATGAAATATATGACGTAAATGTATTATAGTTTATTGTATAGTAATCAATAATATAGCTCATATTATGTATTAACTTTTAAAGGAAAATTGTTTTGTGTCTTTTTTTTTAAAAAGCTCAAACAAATTCCAAAAAGCCTTCCAAACATTCCATCCAAAATGTAAATAAACATTAGGTTAGAATCTAGAATAAAGTAAAGTTAAAGTAAATTTTTGGTCCCACTATATAAAAGGACCATTTACATACGGTATTATTTGTTATACATGATGAATATATATTGTAATAAATTCAAAGGTATGCACATAATAAAAACGGCAATAACTGATAATGATGAAAATAATACATTTGAACAATATATCAATTTTAAACTTAAAACAAGAAAATATGTGAAAAAGAGAGAAATAATATTTAATAAAGAAGAACTGTTTATGTGACCAATGAAACTGAAAATCCAAGCATAAAGAAAAATTGTCTACTGCATAATGCATATGACGTCTATGTAATTATCCAATGTTTCTTTTGATTTCATGTTTTTATGTTCAAAGTAGTGCTTTTTATTTACAACAGTACATAGTACATACAGTTTCAATGCATCATTTATTCATGTACAAACAGTTGATTACAACAGTAGTGTGACATAAACCATGAGCTATAAAATTTTAAATTTTAGGTTGTATAGATTCATGAATAATGAAAAACTTTTCCAGCATTCGCAATCATACAGTAATTATTTATTGTTTATGGCTCATTGATTCATTATGTAAAATGTAAAATTATTCTTCATTTTTTTGTGTAGTGTTTTGGAGTGGATGTTACGCAATTATTATTGAAATTTGTTCCTATGCTATTCCTCTGTGTTTTCAACAAATTGGCCTAGTCAACAGGATTGGAAATATTGCCACATAGTAAGAAAATTTTAAAAATTAAAAGAATACAGAAAGAACATCTCGCTGATCTTGTTATATGTTACATGTTACATGAATTCTCTGTTACAAGTTAAGATATAGTTACAAGTATATAAATAAATATGTAGTATCTATCGTACACTAATTATTAATAATATAATCTTGGTCTAATTTCTTTGGACTTTGCAAAACATGCGTTTTAGAAAAGGTATTTCTTTCGATTTTCGATCATTATAGGGAGAAAAGGCAAGTAATGCGTTCACGTTCAAGTTACACCATTGATATAGCTCTGTCGGTTCACATTAATACACTATACTATTTTCAAAAATAGGTATAAAATTTTTACAGGTTTTTATGGACTCCTATACATTATACATTGTATAATATAATAATATATATACTATATGTTTGTGTTGAAAAGTTATATGGTATAAAATATTATGCTCTCATGCTTTTTTTATTTGTGTAGCATCTCAGAGATAATATTATTATGACATTGCCCATTATGTGTGTACATAATTCCACTTATAATTTAAGGTACTTTTATCTTAATCCATTCACTAAGACTTTAGATTCAGGGATCCAGAAACATTTTTCGGCTTGCTAATGGTAACTAGTAAATACTACGTCGTGTTTTAATTTTTCTCAAGTTTTGGGAATTTAAGGGTCCACTAAGCTAGATGCATAGATAAATTTAAAATTTATCAACATTGTCCTTAATTATACGGAAGCACCATTTCAACGTTTGTACGTTTTACAGATATACGCATAAATTCCAAAATTGTATCCAACATCCTACGACATGCAGAAAACGTTTTCATTAGCATCGTAATCAGCACTAACTATTAAATAACTACGAATATGTACTTAAGGAGCTTGTAACATAACCTTAACTAAATTTCAAAGTGTGAAAATCGCAGTGTCCAATTTTTTTTATAAATTTAATCAATACGTATATTGTTAATTGTTACATTGCTGATTTAAATGACCAATAATGAAAACTATTCTTTGTTTGCTCAACTATCAAATTATTACACAGGATAAGATAACACACACCATAATAACGTGGGTCAATTAATAATTATTGTTGCTGTTACTATTCTTATTGATACTTTATAATCCTACAGTTTGGTCCAACGGCAAATATATATATATAGGTATTACCATAGCCTTCTTTGCTAATTGCATCAATGAAGTAACAATTTACATATATGGAAGAAAAAATCCATCCACACTCCATTAAATAATTTTAAATAATTTAAACAGTTTACAACATTAAAAAATACTAAAACCAAATTGTAATGGATGTATATTATATGACATACCAAAATCTTGTGTGCATGACATAGATATCATAATTTCGTTTTCGATAAATTGTGTAAATGCAAAAAAGGTTTTTAAAATATAATAACCCTACAAATTTCATATTTTGTAAATATTTATACGTAAATGAAGAAAATCAATTCATGTTTATAATAATAAGCAATAAATACTGACGTTGTGAAGAAGAAGTAAATGCTTCAGGGCAGTCTAACTGGGAACTTTAACATGAATAACTTGAAGACAATCTATTCCCGTGTTGTCCATTTCATAGTTTTAATTTTCAATGTTTACTTCTCTCTCTCTCTCTCTTTAAAACAATCGGGAATGAGAGCAAATCTGAAAGACAATCCAAATGCGTATGCGAGTGATTTCATATAAATATCAGAAAATCAACTATCCTTCCTTTTCAGGCATTGTCTAATTCTTTTAAGTCATTCAAAAATGCATCTGGTACAAGTATGTGAGTTGATCCTGAGTAGAAACAGAATAAATAATGATTTGGGATATTAATTCATTCGTTTTTATACAATATTATGCCATATTATTATTTATTATAACAGTATATCCTAAGTATAGAATATAAAACAAAGACAGTTTTAAGTTAGCACATGTATACATACCGATAATGACTTCAAAATTTTTAGAAGCCTGAGTGACTTCATAGGCCGTTCTCATTTCTGAGAAAGTCACTCCACCAACGATGAATACTATAAGTCGTGGGAGATTTTTTACTGCAGGCTGTTTCTCTCGATGCCACTGACCATATCGAGCACTATTAACAAAATATAAATATAAAAATTAAATTTGATGTAATATGTGTTGTTCCACAAGAAAAGTGGCCGGTTTGAATTTTATAATTCGCCCCAAGCGGCGATTCTAGAACTAAATTTTAGATGTT
>JAQGBH010002790.1:0-22567 GCA_034698265.1 Sminthurinus aureus
AGCATCTAATAGTGTCGCAGTACCAAGGAAAAGATTCTAATAGTATCGCAGCGATACAAATAGAGCTTCTACGGTATATGATGCATTTTGCATTCTGCATTTACTCACAGTCTGTGTATAGACATTGCAGTTTTCTGCATTCTGTATTTTTCATCAATTTTATACTGCATTTATTTATGCTCTGAGTACTTACTTAATTTACTTAATTTTCTCTACCTTGTACATTTTGTAGCTGTTCCGTTGCCCGTTGAATAAATAAATAATAAATCTGACTGGTCTGAAAAGGGAAATCATTTTGACTCTTGTGCTCTTGGCTTCTTCTTTAATATTGCCGTTTACCGTTTACTTTTTTATGGAGGGGTCGATGACATTTTTACTTTCGACTTAGGTTTTTGGACTATTTACTTAGGACAAAAACATTCTACAGGACTGACACTTGACACCAAGGATACTGTGTATAATATGAAAATATGAAATAAAATGTACTAAAAATAGGTGTTTAATTTAATTTGATGAGCACAGTACAGTGGCATAAACCTTTCAAATATCAAAAATCAAATATCAAGCATGAAAGGATAAACGGCAAAGGACACGAAAGCAAAGAGTAAAATCATTCTATCTAATAAAATCATTCTAGATTCTAAAAGTTAAAAGTAATTGCCTTTGACTTTTGACTCATAAATTGAAAATTGAATTAAGTTGAACGGAATATGGTTTCGGGTTTTGCAAATTCCAAAGTCCAAAATCATGAATGTATTGAATCTCATTTCTCCTTTATTCATTTTATTCATTTCATTCATTATTCATAAAGTTGAAACTCTAATAACCACCGAATATTTATCAAATAATATCAACTATCAAAACTAGCGGTGCGGAGTATGTAGTAAATAGAAAACTAAATTAATGTCCTGACTCCTGACTACCAATTTTGGGTTTTGTGTAGTTGAAAATTGAAAAGAGGAAAAATATCTCACGTCAAATGTCCAATAAATTATCCATCGATTTGTTTTTTCTCATGCGACCTCGAAAATATGTGTATTTATGGGAACTGGGAACCATCCGGAACCGACCGCATCCAACCATCTCAAACAACTCAATAAAATTTTCTGCTCGGGGTAATTCATCTTATTTATTGCAAATCCATACTCTAGACTCCATTCTCAGTACACAGTCTAGTTCTAGTGTTCTAGTTCTCGTCCTCCTTCCCAAACTCTGACTTATTTATTTATTTATTTATGTGTATTTGCTCCAGTTTTTTGTTTTTTTCCACTTTCCACTCTTTACAATCAACCAACAACCAGAAACCAAGAGACAGCAGATAAAAAAGGTGGAAGAAGATGCAAGATTCATATTGATTTGCGGTTTCCCTTTTCCGTTTTCCATGGATTTATTCAGAATCCAATAGAACGGAAGAAAAGAGACAGTTCCTTTTCCTTTTGGTTTTGTCACCCATCCCCATTTAAAAAAGGAGAAAGAAACAAAGGGTTTGAGCTTCAATTTTCAATTCACGTTCTCATCCCTTTCACATGACGCATCTTCCGTCTTCCATCCGGAAAAAATCCATTGTTGAGGCTACCATTTTGTTATTGTATTGATATTAATATTGTCCAATGTTCGCAGTTAAGGTTAAATGGCTGAGGCTGGACTGGACTGGAGAATTTAGGACAGATTGGTGAAAGGAAAATTCAGGGATAGATTGATGGCTTGTTTGTTTCTTCGTGTCCAGTTCAGTTTCAGTTTCAGATCCACAACCAGAACCAGTTTAGTTAAGTACATGTCTTGAATCTTGTGCGTGTTAGGCGTTTGCTTTGGTGTTTCGAGTTTGGACCTGTAAATACAGAAGAAGAGAGAGTCCACAATTTATACAAATGCATGAGAAAATAGTCTCAACCTTCTTTGTTCTTGGTCCGTGGTTTTTCCTTTACCATTCTCCACTTTGCTTGTTCGTTTTTTTAAGTACATGTGGGTTTTTTGTAAGATATTTTGTACATTGCACAATGTACAATGTACAATTTAGCCACATGTAATAAATCACCCAGTGCCAAATAACAAATAACAAGTAATAGATAAAACAACAACTCGGGACCTGGGAACCGAGAAAAGGGAAAATGGTGAACACTTGGATTGGATTGGATTCACTCCATTTTATTCTCACCATTTCATTTTGAGCCTTGAGTCTTGAGCCTAAACTTCTACTTAACATTTTACACCTTTTTCACCTTATTTGGAATTTGGGATTTGAAGATTGAAGATTTTGGAACTGGATATTTTTGAATGTAGAATATGAACACAAAAATTTACCGCATCCAGTTAATTTTATTTTGGACCTGCTTTTCAAACTTAAAATCAAAATCAAAGTCACAGTAAAAAGGGAAATGAAATTGAACAACGAGAACGAGATTTCTCCCGTGTTTTATTTTGTGCAAACAATTTGTGTAAGTAAAACTAGAGGATCGAGAGATTTGACAATAATTTTCAAGTACGTTACATTTTACACTTTACATTTTAGATAAAGTAGACATGAAATGGGAAATGAGATAGAGATTTGAGTAAGATGAACATCTCTTTTAGAATGGTAAGACAAGTGTGTGATATTTGATATTTGGTCGTACACAATGACAATGACACATTTCATATTTTAGATGTGAGACATGAGACATGAGGCGTATTACATTAGACATTATGCATAATACAAATGTACTCAGTAAAATGTCACAGAGTCACATCCCATTTTGTATCGTGTTATTTTATGATGGCATTTCTGCTCCCTTGTTCCTTGTTTCATGCTCAATCCTCAATGCTCCATACTCCATACTCACATTTATTAAACAAAGTGCATTATACATAAAATAACACAGAACAGGTTGAATCTAGAATCTAGAATCTAGAATCTAGAATCTAGAGAGCAGTACAAATAATGGAATTTTCCACACTCCACTCTCTGTCCTATTTTTACACGCACTGACTCCATTATTATTCATTTGCATGTACTGTAAAACGTGAAGCATTGAGAATTGGGCATGGAGCATGGAGTATGGAATATATAAGGAAAACGGGTAGAAAGTAGAAAGTAGAAGAAGAAACCTCTAAACTCTAAACACTTTACTTGATTCTCCCGTTCCCGTTCCCGTTCCCGTTCCAGTTCCCAGCTGGTTCACATCCCCAAAGAGAATCAAGAAAAGGAAAAGGGACATAATAAATGGAAATGAAGTGAAAGACGGAGAAGACTGACAAGAAGAATTCACTGTTTAAACCTTTGGTGAACTGGGTAAATTATTTGCACTTCTTGGTTCCAGATTCCAGATTCTACATTCTACATTCTAGATTTTTCTGAATCTGAATCTGAATGTGCAGCGGTGTGTACATTGTGCATGGTGCATTGTACATATTATGCAGGGTGTAGAAGGAAGAATGTGGGTGTATTACTGTATAATGGATGATTCTTAATGTATTTGTCATGTGAAATAAAATCTTGGGAAATATAGTGGCTCATGCATCAAGGCATCAAGGCATCAAGTGAAAATAGAGAACAGAGAGCAAAGTGAAAGTACTGTGGATCTTTGGAAAGTAGGAATACAGAGTACGGCGTACAGAGCACAGAATTTGGAATTTGAAAGTGAAACTGACGGGGAAAGCAAGCGTAATGAATCGTGAGCCACGGAAGGGCCAAGGCACAAGGAAAGAGTCACAAATCACTGCATTGAACCGAAACACACACAACTATCAACTGTCAAATATCAAGTATTCAACTATGATAAAAAGGAATCTGGAATGTCAAATGTACATTCAATTCAATTCCATGGATATTGAATATTGAATTTTCAATTTTCAATTTTGAACTTGGCGGTCGTGACTATATTTTTCAAGTTTTGAGTCCCCCAGATTTTTTATCCGATTGTTAATAATTGTGAATTGTGGATTGTGAATTGTAGGTACTATTAGATACTAGAAACACGATGAATGATAATTGATAATATTTGATAAAGAGAAAATGGCAGTTTTTGTGCACCATCGTTGAGAGTGTCAAAAAGAAGGAGAAAGTATACTACGTAAATCCAATGATTATTTACTATTTACTATTTACCCATAACATTTCTAATGTATAAAATGGCCCGTGTATCATGTATAGGATAAGTTTGTAAATTGTATTTTAAATTGTGCTCATTCCGCCTTCCATCAATTTCAATCTCGTCATTATGTACTGCACATTCGGATTGTGTCTACAATCTACAATCCAGACTCCACACCTTTGCTTTGTCCACCGAGAAAATTTTACAGAGTACAGAGTACATATTACGGATGATGGAGTTTCGAGTTTCCAGTCGTTTCTCGTTTTCTTGATGATCATGATGGTCATTTTCCTTTTCATCCTTCATTCTTCAGCGTTGTGTTGATTGTGGATTGTGGATTGTGGGTAGTGGATAAATACTTGAGTTTGTCTCGAGTATCCTGTCATTACTCTTGACTCTTGAGTCTTTACACTTTATTACATTGCTCTCAAAACTCAAAAGCGACTGTAATGGACTTGGCCGTTAACCCTAACTGTTAACTCTTAGCTGATGACGATGACTGAAGACTGAGGATGAGAGTGTAAATATAAACTATTAACGCTCTTGTATGTTAATCCTGCACCTTGTACCATGTACAGACAAATTCCAAGCTCCACAGATGTTAAAAATTGAAACTTTGGGAGATCTGAGAAATGAGAGCTTTCAAGTCTCATTGCATAACTGCAAAGTGTACTGTTGACTGTAGCTTGGAATCTCCAGTCTTGAGTCTCAAGATTCAAGATTCAAAGTTGGAGTTGAGGCGAATGGAATGATTCTCTTACGTATTTTCCGCTTTTCCTCCTTGGTTTTGGTTTCGGGTTTGAGTTACTAAATAATTCAGCAAAGCAAGATTCTACACTCTAAAATGTCATTTGTCCATTGTTCACTGCACATTGTACACTTTGTACATTGTACATCCAAATCAACTCCATTCACCATTCGCAATTCACAGGATGGAAATGTGGTCAGTTTCATTCCATTCTTCCGAACTCCGACTTTGTACTTCCGCAAGCCGTAAGGCATAAGACGTAAGGCGTAACATGTCGTTCGCGGACGTCTAGTTTATAAATAACGCGCTATATGGTATAAGTCTTTGAATACAACTTAGAATAAAGGAGAAAGTAAAAGCTCTTTTGGTCTAAGCTGTAAGATAAAGTAAGTCTCTGGGTAAAGCACCACCACTTTCATCATGCTATTTACTATTTACCAAATCTTGCTCTTAAATGTTGCATGTACGATGTTGTACGATACTTGGAATAGTGTAAAAGCTCATTATTAGATCCAGATCCATTTCGTCCCTGTCTTCCAGCCTCGTGGTCCTGTGGTTTCTGGTTTCTAGATTCTAGATTTTTAAAGAATAGCTCATGGCTCCTGGAACCTGCAATAATGATGAGATGAAACGGATGAAGGTAATAGCTTTCAACCTCCATGAACTATCTGTTCGCTGCCTGGTCTCGCTGCTCGCTGGTCACTGCCTACTGCCTACTTGATGAACTGTCAGCGGGAAAATGGTCTAGTTTCTAATTTCAACTACTGCATGTACGCATGGCATGGAGCTCCTAAAAATAGCCAAGTCACAATTATTTTTTTCTTCTTATTTGGAAACGGGTAGAAAATAGTTGGGACGTTGGGAAACTGTAAATTGACAATTGCAACCAAGGATTAACAATCAACTTGATGGTGTCGTGTTTCATGTTCCATCAAATGAGATCCCCATTTTATTTTAGATTTCCAGCTCAAGACTCTTGATTCTTGATTCTTGATTCTTGACTCGAGAGAGTCTCCGTAAATAAAGAATATAAAGAATATAGAGTGCTGCACTTCTATACTACATGCACAATATATTATAAATATTTGTGGGAAACTTTAAATGTTATATGTATGATTAAAGAATAAAGTACAGTTTGTCACTTGTCGTCGTAAAAATAATTGGAGCATTTTCTGTGTAATGTTTTTTTATTACATTTAATTGAAACAATAATAAAAATGTTGAGTATCAGTTTTTTAAACCTATTTATATTTACAAGTGTACAAATTGTACAGTACAATACAGAGGATAATAAATCCATAAAATACTTGTTTTCATATTATAATCTCTTTAGCCTTTACATTGTAAATTGTAATCTTCCAAACTAGAAACCAGAAACTAGAAAGTACATTAAATATGATATCACATTTACTTACATAATATAATTACGGTGCACAAATAACAAATAACAACAACAACAAAGCCTTCATGTTCATTTGTCCATTGTCCAATGTCCATTATCCATCTTCAGCGTACATGTTGTATTTTTTTTAATTTCAAGTTTCAAGAGTAAAAGTATTTTTAGCACTAGCGTTCAAAGCAACAAGCATTTTGTAGTATTTTTGATATTTTCCTTAAATATTGAAGATTGAAGATTGGAGAGCTTTCACTTTTTTTGTTACACAGCAGCTCCAATTTCAAGTATAATATAAATAATTAAGTTAGATATTTTTCAAATATCAAATAATATTTCACATATTTGACATTTGACATTTCACAAAGAGTTCAGGATAAAGTTATAGGATTTTTAAAAAAATACACAATCTTACATCTTGTAATTAATATTTTGTTTCATCTCTCGTGTTTCCACTTGTAACTTTCAAGTTGGTGTGTTCTCTGCTGTGTTTTCCTCAAGTTCCCCCAAGTTGAAATTTTCCGGGACTGGAGTTGTATTTGGACATGTGTTTGAAATGTCGAGTACTTCAGTCAAATTATCCGTGGTTGTGTCATTATCGTTATCATTATCATTGTCATTGTCGTTATCATTATCGTTATTTTCACTTTCACTGTTTGAATTACACGGGCCACAAACAGAAGCGGAACAAGATCCAGATCCAGAAGCAGAAGCAGAGGCCGAGCCAGCACAATTTTCATTCACTTGCCCCATTAACTCTTCTCCTTTCTCTCGCTCTTTTCCCATTTCTTGACTATTGGCATTCTCACTCACATCGATATTGACAACGACAGCCACGTCATCATCCGGATCGTCAATCTCGCTCTTGGCCAACTCTGCTTTTGAATTATTGTACCAATAGGGATTGTGATTTTGGCTGGATTTTTGGTTGTTGTAGATGACAGCAGAATAGGGTTGGAGGATATTGATCGTGGAGGTTTCAGACGGTGGAGTTGTCTCCAAAAAGTTGAAGGTGTTGGTTGTCCATGTGATGGAGGACTGTCTTCCAGTGGCCCCGGTGCCAGTGCAGGGACTAGTTGCCATACTGTTTCCGTTTCCGTTACAATTAGTGGAACTGTGACTGTACATGGAATTTGAATGGCTGAATGGTTGAAGGCCCATTCCACCAACACCGAGACTACAGTTCATCATCACACCCTGGGGTTGGGATTGGGAGGAGGGTTTAATTTTGGATATAATGGTAGAAGCTCGTCGATGAATTGAGTGTCGACAGGAGGTGAAAGTACTGGGGTTGTCGGAATAAACTGAATTTGTCATGCAGGTTGGATTGTAGCTGGACCTTCGATCTCGATGACGAGTGGAGCGTCTGACGGATGTGGCACTCCTCTTTATAGTAAACTTTCTATACTCTCGCCTAACCGCATCCGTGACTTCCTTTGAGATGAAACAGTAGAGAGTGGAGACGACCAAACCCTGGAGTACAAAATACAAAATTAAAATTATTGACCATTGGCATTGACATTGACATTGCGAGTATTTTGTCTAAATTATTTTTTTAAACAAACTTGTAATTTCCAAACAATTTGTTTACATATGAGTTTTTATTTCTACATTTTTGGCTCCCAGAAAACTCATCGGCTTTCAACTTGGAATATGGAAAAAAGTAACCAGAAAAAAATCCTCTGCATGAAAAATCGGTCGCAAGTCGGAAGGATAATATTTTTCAAAACTATCTGTATTCTGTATTCTGTATTTGTATATTTGTGTATTTTGTACGATATCCTATTTTTCCATGGATGAGCTAACAAGAAATAAAAAAGTGCCGTGGGAAATTCGGGAATTGGGAATTGGAAATGAATAAAAATTCTACTATCTACAATCTAGATTCTAGATTCTAGATTACTACTTACTACACCATACACCATGAACTACACTGAAGAAGACACACAAGTAGAAATAGTCCGTTCAAAATAAACACGAGACATGAGTCTAATATTTCATAATCAATAAGCGAGAATCGAGACGCACATTCAACATTCATATATAATATAATATAATAATAAGCCTTTCATAATTCTGTATTTTCTGTATTCAGTATTCGTTATTCTGGAGAAGTGAGACTTGAGACTTGAGACGTCAGAATTCTTCTGCACATCAGTATTTTTACTATGTACTGTTTTTCCAAATTCCAATACCAAACCAGTATCAAGTATCAAGTATCAAAAGTATCAAGTAGCAAAACTCATGTAGAAAATCCATATCTTGCTTATGGATCCTTTTGGTTCTTTTGGTATTCCTTCTTGATATTTTTACCAAAAACCAACAGTCAAACTTATATGTAGAGAGACATAGTTTCGGGAGAACGTCAAAAGCAGACAGCAGACAGTGCAGTAGAGAGAAAGGAAGATGAAGAGAGTTGAGTTTTGAGTGTAACTCCAAACTCCAAACTCCAACAAACTGATGAGACTAGACACTACACACTAAAATAGACGGGGCGAAAAGAGAAGAAAGTAAGACAAACATTTGTCTATCTTCTACATTCTACATTCTGCATTCCACATTCTGAATTCAGCATTCTGCATTCAACATTCTCAATATCTTGATTGCCGATAAAACTGGCATGAAAAAGAGAGGATATGGTGAAAAATAAATGAGAGGACAATAAAAATCGATCCGATACACATTTTCCGTCTGATATTTTCCCTATTCCTATTTCCTGGACATAATAATATTATCGTCTATCACTTTTCTTTGGAAAGCCAAAACCAAAGCAAAGGCAAGTAGGACGAAAAAGCATCCTTTTCATTTTTTTACTCTTTACACGTCTCTCGTTTTCCTTCTCGTTCTCGTTTTCGTTCTTGCTCTAGTCTCATATTTCATATGGATTCATTCCCTACCAAATTTCCCATTTTGTGCATCCAACATTGAACATTGAACGTGGAACAATTTTACTAGCTAAAGTTAAAAGTCTGGAATTTGGAGTCTGGAATCTGGAATCTAGAGTCTAGACTAAATATGAATTTTGATATAAAATGCATGTACATTTTATACATTATACACTAAACACTTCCATTCGACATCTCGCATTTCAGTTCCTCAAAAAAAACACGTCTAAACTACATTATTCAGTAGTTTGTCGGATGAAAGACGGTTGAAACATTTCCTGGAAGGAATTTGGAATGTTGACATTCACTTTACATTGGTAATTGGCTATTGGCAGCGAGAGAAGTCAAGTATGAAAAATTTAATAAACTACCTAAAAAATTATGTACACAAAACAGAAAACTGCTAAAAGAATTCGGAATTCAGAATTCAAAGGTCTTTACATCACCTGATTCTGATTCTGATTCCATAATATTTACGTTTTACGTACAAAATGGTGAGTGGAGAAAGGCTAAAGTAAGGAAAACGGAAAATGTCATCTCTAATCTCTAAACTCAAATGCTACTGTCAACTGTAAAATTGAAACAAAGTTTAAATCAGTTTTAAGCCCTCTCTGCATGTCAGAATATGGACGCAGCACTGAGCACTGAGCATTAAGTATATCGATCGGTCATTGATCAAGTTGTGTGGTACATGTTTTTTTCATTTTGATAATAATTTTGTATCTTGTGTCACAAGTCACAAGTCACGAGTATCGACTATTCAGTGTCACGTCTATTTCCAGTTGGGCTTCTGCTCTGTACGTGTAAATTGTGGATTATTATTTCATTATTATTAATTATTATCTTTTATCTTGAAATTAGTGTCAGTAGTTCACAGTCCGCAGTCCGCAGTCTAGACAACAGATATATTTGTATGCGTCACGCAGAAACTATAACTACAAACATGAACCATTCCATCCCAAAACTGAGGATCAGATCTTTGATCTCGAATCTCGAATCTAGAATCTGGAATCTGGAATCTGGAATTAATGGAATAAATAAAGCTTCACTCTCATCTCGTCTCTCTCCTGTTTCATCCTTCCTGTCTCAAGTCTGAATAAGACAAACATGAAGTAAAATTAGTTTTTGGTTTTATATTTGATTTCATTCACTCATGTCTCAAGTTTCAAATCTCTTATCACGTTTTCAAAACAAGGTCAGACTGTGGCATTTGGCATTTGGCAGTTGAAATTTCATCTCCGATTTTTGATAGAATTTAGAAATTTGTGAAATTTTTCGTGCCTTCAGAATTCCAACTTGCAACTTGCAAAAGAAGCACAATAGAGGTTTTCAGTGTTCAAATGTTCAAATTTCAAATGCCATGATTCATGAAAAACGAAAAATGTGTTAGATTTTTACAAGAAAAGACTGGACGTTCATGGTGTCATAAAAATTCAATTGAATGTAAACTCTAGAATCTAGAAGCAGAAGCAGAACAAAACATTTCAAGATTCAAAAGATTCAAAATTGAAGAGTTGTGCCAAAACCAAAGATTAAAAAGAAAAAAGAGGTGGAGGACAGAAATAGGATAGTAAATTGCAAATTGCATTCTGTTCACTATTCACTATTCACTATATTCATTGTTCATGTGTATCATATATAAAATACCTATACTGATAGATTTTATACCTACGAGTATAATGTATAATGTATACATTTTCAATAGGTGAAATTACCAGTAAAAATTTAAGCATCTCGTCTCGTCTACTACAAAGCACAAAGCACACATGGATCTGCAATCTGCAGAGTAAAAAGTAGGTAGAAATACAAGGGAAATTTAAAAGGTTTCCTCATTTTATAAAACGGGAGAGTCTCGAGTCTCGAGCCTCGAGAAAGATGGGGCAATTACTAAAATTGCCCTCAATTCAAAATCTCATCATTTGTTCCGTCTTCTGTCTTGTGCACATTGCACATTTTACATACATAAATCCATGCACTACATTAGACATTCCTTTGGGCACACACAACACACACGTTGACGTATTTTGTATCTCACACTTGATTTGTACCGTCTGCTTTGTACTTTGTACTATTTCCCTTCCGTAGCACCGCCACCGCAACTGCCCATTTCCCTTTACTAAATATCCATTCTCCATTCATCAGTGTAATTTAGGCGTCAAGCTTTGATTTATTACTTGTTAGTAACAGAAAATATTGCTACACCTACCTAAAAATAGGGGGAAAACCCACAATGTGCAGTGTTCATTATGCTCCACCTTTCTTTGATATACTATCTATGCACTCGACATTCAACACTCGACATTCAACATTCAACACAGTTTCCCTTTTCTTGCCCATGAAACACAATGCAGAGCCGGAGTAGAATCTACACTCGAGACTCGAGACTCGAGACGGACAGAGCAATCGGAGAAATCTCTCTGAATCTTCAACATTCAACACTCAACCTCCAACCATCCAAACACAAACACATTTTTTTCTCCTGTTCGACTGTGTAAATGAAAGTAAAAGGAGGATGAACACGAATTGTCTACAAAGACAGAGACGAAGCGGAAGAAAGGAAAACAAAAGGAGTATTGGAGTGAAAGTGGAAAATGGAAAGTGAGTTTCTTTTCTTTCTCCATTTCTGTCACTCCACAATCCAATTCACCCTCAAGAATCCAGAATCTAGAATCCAGAACACTCGAGTCTCGAGACTCGAGACTCGAGCTATCATGATAAATGATATCTCTATCCGGTACTTGACATTTAACATTTGAAGCACATTTTGAAATTTGAAAAGGATATGTGCTGAAAACATACTTGTAATTTGTTTTGAAAAGGTGAAGAAAAAACAAAAGGAGTGTGAAGGACAGGGAAATTTTGGTTGTTGAAGAAAGGAAATGAAAGTAAAAAAAGCTACTGCACAAATATTTTTACTAAATATTCCCGCGCGGTGCTGTGTGCTGTTAGTTTGATTTTTCTCTATGATTTTCACTGTCCCAGTGTCTACAATCTAGGATGAATGAGCTTATAGTAAAAAAAGAAAGGAAATGGAAAATGCATATAGAATATAGATGCAGACCTGTGAGCTCTGGAGAATCGTGTTTGTAATCATATAAGCAGCCTCAAAATTTCCTCCTGGATTGTACAGGAAGAGTAAATTGGTGATTCCCAGAAGAGGGAGAAGAACTGCACTCGCTTTAACCGCCCTCCTACAAAATACAAAATTAATTTTAAGTCCAATTCAAAATTCAAATTTCAAATATCTCTATTTCCCTTTTCCATAAAAGCATAATAAATAATAACGCATTTGACACATGTAGTAAATATCGTACAGGAATTTATCATGTATGAATTAATTACCGAAATTGGACGGAATCGGAGGAGATGGATGCCAGTTGAATTTTCGTGAGCAGGATTCTCATTATATTCACCAGAAATAGAAGATTTACCTGCAAAAATAGCACAATTATACAAAATAGAAAATAGAAAACGTCGAGTATGGAGTATGGATCTGAGTGAAAGTAAAAGTTAAAAGTAGGCTACATAATTTTAGCCATTCTCATCTCTCGTCTCTTAGCTACGCTTAGATCTTAGATACCTTTGTGATAAGACAATGTGTATTTTTCATTTATATCCAGATTCCTATTTATAGTTTAAACTTGTATTTGTAATTTGTATCATGATTACGCATGACGCAAGACATTTTGAGGAAATTTATTTCTTCCTTTTTTCTCTGGTTTTTTCCAATTTTCCTGCTCATATTGTACATTTTTCATTGTTCATTACTTTTAGTTTCTAGTTGGCCCAAGTAAACATCAAATATTATGTTACTTTTGTTACAATACGTAATACAGTGCATAATAATAATAATAATATGTGCTTAGTGCTTAATGAAACTTGATGACAATTTCTCATTCTTCTCATTCCTCTCAGAACAGCGTAATAAAAGAGCCTTGTGTTTTTCTCCTTCCTTTCAACACTCAACATTCAAAGGAAATTTATGATGTGTCTTTTTTCTTTTCGTCATGAGAATACATCATGTAAATTGTAAATATCATCAAGTTAATAGAAGATGCATACGTCTCAGCTCTAGATTCTACAGTCTAGGCTCTAGAATGTAGAATGTAAAATGGAGAATTTAGAGGTACGGACTACGTAAAAAAGCTTCTGGACTTTCATTTCCATTTCATGAGTAGTTTAGTCATCATGATATTAAAAAAGTTAGACTATTAGTCACAAGTCACAAGTTGGAATGTTGATGTACATTGTACATGAACATACAATATTAGTTAGTTTTCCCTCCTCCTCATTCTCATGATACTCCTCTCTCTCTGTCTCTTGTCGAGTTTATGCTAAACTATCAAATATAAAATATAAAACTTTCTCTGTTGTCACAAGTCTAGAGTCTAGAGTCTAGAAGGGAAGCTTGAATCCGTATCTTATTTCCAGTTTCGCATTATGAATTATGGCGACTCATTAAAATTGCAAGTAAAAGTTGGACGAGGCGTTTTTTCTTGCACTGAACGCAGAAGTTTTAATTCGCCCTAGGAAAAAGTATCCCCATAAAAATGAAATGGAAAGTTTTGATTTTTTTACTGCAAAAAGTAAAACGTAAAACTGCTTGATACTTTTTGATTTTTTTTTCAATTTCAGACCAGACTTTTAGCTGGCTACTTTTTGTATTTCTGTACACTGTACAATGAAGAATGAAGAATGTGCAATCAAGGTTTTGATTTTTGATTTTTCATAATGAACAGGAGCACGTTTTTGGCTACATTCGTAATCAATTAAGGTGAAACTGTTTGCTGCGAAAAAAAACTTGTATCTTGTATCCAAAATCTTCATAAACAAAAAACAGCATGGAAAATGTGTAGAAAGTATAAAGTAGGAATTACAGCGAGCCAAAAAGGACAAAAAAGAAACAAAAAATACGGCATACGGAATATGGACGAAAACAGTAAACGTGTAAGCCGTAAAAAAAATAAAATCGAAGTAAAAACACTTGAGACTTGACATATAAAATGTCAATGGTGAATGGGCGCCAGATGTTTTTTCTTTCACAATATTTTCACTAGTGCACTAGTGTCTAGTGCTGACTCTTGAATCGAAGATTGTGTATTGTGTAGTATAGAGTATAGAGTATCGAGCATCGAGCATCAAGTATGCTATTTGCCGTATCTATCCCAATTTTCTGTACTTCACAGCCTAAAGGCACTTGAATAAAATACTGCTACTTTTGGTTAATTAAATTATAGATTGTCAATTGTAGAATTCATACATTTTGTTCGCAGTAATACATTTTGTAAATACTAGGTAGATACACAAAATGGTAAAAAATAAAAACAAAAGAAGGATGGAAAAATAAAAACTTTAAATTTATATCAGAGGTTTGTTACTAAGCAGGTTAATTCAGAATTTAGATAACAAGTGGGGTCTTTCGGCGAGGCAATTTAATTGACAATTATTCATTTAATAGATTTGACACTTGACATTTGAATATTTTATTTGCTTACCACAAGAGCAAAAATCATAGGACCAACAAGGAGCCAAATGTAGTCCAATTTCCCGTACTTTTTCCAACAGTGAACCGGATGATGCGTTTCCATAATCCAGACCCACACACAGATTAATATGAGAGGAAGTCCTGAAATCAAATAGCATCAATAAAGTAACCGTTTTTACTCAATACTCACTACTGCTCACAGAACAGAGAAGCAACACAAAACACAAAATATTATACAATTTTACCATAACATTTATTAAATATTATGATGCCGAAACACGCAAATTTAATAATAAATCGAATAGAATTTTGTGCACATGTTTTCTGGTTCTGGTTTTTGTGCTCGCGTTCTCGTTCTATTTTACTCCTGTACATTATCTAACTGAATATCCGTACTAAAAATCCGTAGGCGATGAAGGGAATAATTAAAGTGTAAACAGTAAACAGCAAACAATCTTGGTAATTAATCAAAGAGATCTATCTGAAATCTGAATGCTGAATGTTGAATGAGCTTTCCCACACAAATTATTATAATATAATAAATCCACAAATATCAGGGAAACATGATGTGGAAGAGTTATGAAGAGGACATGTGTTACAAAATTCATAATATATTTCAACTCATAACTTTCACTTGTTTAAAATTTCATGTTTCCAAAGGGAACAGATTTGAAGCGTAGCGTGTCGAATATTGAAAAGCTAAAGCGTGAAATACTCGTAGAAAATGGAAAATAAAACATGGGAAATTTAATCATGTCCTCTCAAATCTCAAGTCTCAAAACTCAAATCATTTCTCATTTATCGTTATTATGCATCCTTTTGTACCAAAAGGATCAAGCGAGACAAGTGTGTGATGTCTGACGTCTGATGTGTGATACACATGTACACATGTATACTCGTTACTCGTCCTTCAAATTTTGTCAATTGCATTTCATAAACTACTTTCATTTCTTGATTGTTGCGAATTGAGTATTGAATTTCGAGAGTTGAGTGTTGAGTTGCAAATTGCAAAGAGTTCAAATGTTAGCAACTTTAGCACTATCAAGTTTCAAGTATCCAGCATCAAGTTTCTACGAGTATTTGATATTTCATTTTCAATGCTGTGCTCAAAATGATTAGCAATTTGCAATGATATTTGGTAGACATTTGATGGAGTAAAAGTTTCCACTGCATTTCACATTTCACTATTTATTTTAATACAGAATACAGGATACAGGATATAGAATATAGGTAAAGTTGCATTCAAAATTCAAAGTTTCAGTAGGATGAAAGTTTCCCTCTGAATTTTGCTCTCTATTCACTCTGCACTAGTCACTATATTTAGGATTGAAATATTGGAATCCCAGATCCCAAAACAACAGAACAGTTGAGTCCATTCAATCCATTTCACTCAAACTTTCACTTGATGTGGATTTTGGCTTGGGCTGCACTTTGCACTAACATTCTAGATTCTGGATTCTGGAAAGTTTTAGTACGGTGCTTGCGGGTCTCAGATGAACTGTAAGACTATTACTATTTACTATTTACTGTCTACTAGGAAACTGAACTGGATACTTGTACTTGTACTGGATTCGGGATTGTGCATGTTCATCTATAAACAGCCACATAAAATTTAATGGGTTAACTTGTGAATTGAGAATTGAGAGTGGACTAGAAATTTACCGGGTTCTTGGATCTAGTTTCCAATTTACAGTTTCCAGACCGAGCCAAGCCAGGCCAGACGCCGTACCATCATATCACTTGATAATATGATACTTCACCTTACACGTACATCGTACACGTAACATGCATAAGTGGAAACATGAACTGATGAGAACCGAGAACTGAGAGCTGAGAGCTTTCCATTCAGAATTCAAAGGCTCAGAACTACTCTCATCATCATCAGCATCAGCATCATCATCATCTTTTCTTACTCAGTCAAAGTATTTTATCCGCGTCTAATAAACTCAAAAGGGATCATCAAGAAAATATTTCATCTATTCAAAATTCAAACTCTATTTTCTATTTCCACTTTTTCAACTTTCCACTTTCTACTTTCTACACATGACCTGCAAAATACAAAATAAAAAATACAAAATATAATATGGAATAATCTACATAAAACATAACCGGATTAGTTGAAATTGAAATACGTCCATCTTTTTTAATGAGATCCATAATTTATCCACAATCTACAATCTACAACCGGAAAAAGAAAAGGAAGATTGTGGATTGAATTGGACTGGCTTGGAGTTTGGATTGATACAAAAATGGGAAAAGAGAAAGGAGACATTGAAAAGAGGAGAAACTTTTATGAGCTTTGGATTCTTGCTAAAGGATTCAATTAGTCGGACAATATATATAAACTTTATTCAGCAGACACATAAACATGAGACATGTTAGTTCCATTAGGGTTTTTGTTGTTTTTTTTAAATCAAATATTTTTCAAATATTCAAAGTAGGATTTAAAATCAAATATTTTTCAAATACAATATTTTCCTTATTTTCTCTTCCAAGCTCCAAGCTCACATTTCATATTGCGAGTGAGGAGTGGAACAAGTAGGAAAATATGATCTAGAAAGGTATGGACTATCAACTGTATTATGAATAACTTTTCTCCACTACTCCAGAGTCCAGAATCGATTCAAAATTTTGACATTCAAAATTCAAACCTCACTTCAAAACCCAACCCAAACGCATGACATGACATGACATGACATAAGACTCACTTAAGTGAATGGAATTTTATGGTTTAAATTTTCAAGGCTTCTCAATTCTCAATTCTCAATGCTCAACATCAAACAGAAGCATCAACACTAAACACCAGCATCAACCATGAACCATGAACCACGAACCATGAAGCATCAAAACTCGAGTCGTGAGAAAATTAGAGTCGAAAGGCCGGAAATGAAACCGTAACAGTCACGAGTTACGAGTCAACAGTATTCGTGCTCCGTGATTCCAGCTGCAAACTCGAGACTCAAGTCTCAATTATATTTTGTACTTGGTATTAGCTACGTGTATAACATCTCAATTCCAGGTTCCAGATTCCAGATCCGTAACAAGATCAAGGGTTTTAATTAAAACGTCAATTATTTTCCATGATTAATTGATGACCGCTGTTATCAAGTTCTTTGATGACAGCGTGATGCTGGATGCTGGATGTTGGATGTTACAAAAAAGCAGTGGGTTTTTATGCGTTTTGTTTTGTAATTTGTAATGTTTGATGTTTCATATCTTTTGTGATTTTGTGCTTTTTGGGCTGAGTGCTGAAAGTAGCCAACTTTCTCTTTTTATTTTATCCCTCGTCCATCGTCCATGAACCTATATTTTTTATGCTGGTTTTGAACAATTCATTTCTCTTTTATCATGTCCATGACCACTTTGCCATTTTGCCGTTGACCATTGACCATGCAATTTCGTATTCTTTTCCTCTTCTTCTCCATGAATTGCAATCTCAAAACTCAAAACTCAAAACCCTTATTACAATTGCCAATTAAATTTGGTATGCTTAATCCCACAACACAACACCACACAACACAATCAAAAGAGATGGAAAATGGGAAATTTATTGGTTTTACTTGGAACTTGGAATCTATTTTGAATTTTTTTTTGTTTGTTCTTTGGGCACTCAACTCTCAAATCTGTCACAGGGGTCATTAACTGCTTTTAATAATTAAAAGCCTATTCAAAATTCTAGATTCTAGATTCAAAGGAAAATGGGTATCTATTTTCAGCTGTACATTGTACACGGATAAATGTTTTCATTACCGTAGCCCACAGAAAAATAGGTTTTGAAGGGAGTTCCGCGATCAAAGACATTGGTCGTCACTCTGGCGTGAAGATAGTGACCCTGAAATAAACAAAGTCAAAAGTCAAAAGTCAAAATTCAAAGGCCAAACCATAATAATATATAAAATATAAATAAAGGTATTCATTTTATTCCGGTTTCCATTTCATTAGAAATTGGAACCAGAATATTTAAATGCTAAATGCCACATAATACTCAAAACTCAATCAAAAACGGAAAAGATGAATGGAAAATTGAAAACGGAAAATGAGCTGTAGGTAACTAAAATTATTTTAAAATTTCAAACCTGTACAAACATCCAGCTGATGGATGCCACTGTGGCGTAGAGCTGAAGTGCCAGCACTGTTTTACAAACCCAATCCTGTAAAACATGAAACATACAAAAAAAATACAAAGTACAAAACGAGAAATGTTAATCATTAATTGCAAAACTAAAAAATTGACTAGCACCGGCAACCGGCAAATTTACAGCAGTGGCTTATGATTTATAATTCACCGTTTAAAGTTTAATGTCCAGTGACACGTCAGCCGATGGCAATGTTTAATGTTCAGGGAATATAAAGATTAAAAGGTCGTGGACGGTGCTAAAGCACGCACATCGCACATGACAGGATGAAATTTTAACCTTTCGCCTTTTCATAATTCATTATGCATAAAACTTAAACTATACATTTTCCCTATATAAATTATACATTATAAATTATAATGCATTAGCCACATTTTATATCATGCGATTAACATGTATTTTGCGTATGGTATGTGAAACTCAAGTCCAAGTCCAAGTCGCACAGCTAAAACCAGTCGGTAGACTGTAGACTTTTGCTTTCACTTCGTGTGCTGTGTACTGTGAAATGTGAATTGTGAACTGTAGCATATTTTTATAAGAGCATGAGCAACACGAGAAATTTCCCCATTTACATTCAGCAAGTGGATCTGTATCGAATTTCTTTAGTGTGTCATGTGGTCTGATGTCTGGTGTGGTGCGTGGAATTTGGAATTTGGAATTTGGAATGTGAAAGTAGAAAGGAAAAGAGAAAAGAGAAAAGGGTAAGTGGTAAACGATGAATCAAAGATGTAGATTGGAGACTGGAGACTAGAAACTGATGAAGAGTATATTTTGTCTATGTTGGATGTTGGATTTTATTCTGTATTTTTTACAATGTGAAAAAATCAAAAATCCAAACTTGTATTGCATTCTCCATGCTGCATAATACATTTTTATGTTTAAAGCTTTAGAGGGAAATCATGTTTTGTTTCAAAATCCTGAAGCCTGGACTAAATAAATTTCACAATGTACAAGGTCAGCTTCGTGAGCCGGAAACAAAGGATTTCATTTTGATTCTTGATTCTTGACTCCTGACTTGTAGTTTGATTTAATACCGGAAAGTAAGATCCTTTACACATTATATTATAGCATAGAGTGTAATGTGTAATGGAGTACGGATTTTACATATTTTATTTCAAAGATCTTGAACCTAGATCCTAAATTTTAAATTCTGTACTCAAATTTATACTAAAATAATATCCATGTATTCCCATCGGAAGTTTTCAGGTTTCCAGTTTTCCAGAGTCCAGAGCAATTTGGCTGAACATTGAACATTGTATTGTATTGAGAATTGAGAAATGTTTATGACCTTGCTGTACAATATAAAATGGACAATTTTCAACGCCTACTTACATAAAACGCTTAATAAAGCTTAATGTGGCGTAAAATGCTCAATGCTCAAAGCTCATATGTGTAATGTGTAATGTGTGATATTTATAAATTCTAAATGATTTCACATTTTGTACTTTAAAATTTCATGGGGTAACACATTACATGTTTTACGTTTTAGGAAATTATGACCAGAGTGTTTGTCGTTTGTATCACAAAATAATAATGTATAAGTAGCAAATAATACATAATATAAAATGTAAGTTATAACATACCACTGTTCTGTAGTTAGTCGTCCGTTGGAAAATAAACGGCTCTGTAATCACAATCATGAGGACGGACCGGAATCTACACCGAGACAGAGGCAAAGACAAAGGCAGAAACAGAAAAGCTCATAATTCACCATTTCAAATGTACATCTAAAGTTTAAAATCTAAAACGGAGAATGTAGAATGTAGAATATAAGAAATCAGAAATCAGCTTAACATGTAATCTGATATATTTATTATATTTATAAAATAAACCGGCTTTTCAAATTTCAAATTCAAATGTTTCCGGTTTCTATTCCTTTGAACTTTGATTTCATCACTTGGATTTTTGACTGACATTTGAGTGTGGAAACTGGATACTAGAAATAGAAGCTGGAAATTTGTCTCTTGAGCACAAAACAAACTTTTTCTTTTGTGTATAAAGTGTAAAAGTTTTCAACTTTAATAAGGATTACAGTATTCCAAGGAAAAAGGAATACGTTTGCTAAATTCTAGATTCTAGATTCTGGATGTATCAAGTATCAAATATAAAATTTAATATACAGAGAAAAATACTTACGCCAAACTGATCATCAGATGAACAATCACGGTAATGCGATCACAACGCAGATTCCTGGAAAGCAAACAATAAAAACAACAGTGATAGTGAGATCTAACATTAATTACCAGTTATTGCTCTTATTTTTTATTCATCATATTCATAATAATATTCAACATTAATTCCAACTTTGCAATTCAAAACTAGTTTACTTTTTTCAAATGAAAATTAAAAATTTGCCTGCACAATGCACAACACAATGCACATTTTACACGTGTGAATACTTTTGCAATTGCAAATTGGAAATTGAAATTGAGACAGCTTTTCAGGATTGATGCCAAAAGTGCAAAAATGTATCTACATGTAGAATGTAAACTGCGTAAAAAAGTATCACCTTTCCTCAAATACTAAATACGAAATAACAAACGCCAAATACCAGTAATCAGTACAGGCTGTAAAATCACGGGAAAATTGGCCTCGTAAAAAACTATGTAAAATGTGAAACTGAGTCAGTTACGGTTATTGTTTGCGCAACAACAACAACAACAATCACAGCAGCAGCACACTGCGTGTTACATTTATGGTGCAGTTTAGCCCTTTTATTTGCAAATTTTGTCAACGTTGTAACTCTAGACTTTAGATTCTAGATTTTAGATTCTAGATTCTCGAATCTAGACTAAACGAAATTCTATATCCAAGATCCTACATCCAAAAAGTGAGACTTAATGAGCAATATGAATTCCAGTTAATACAAAAGTACAGAGTGATTATGATATGTGCATTTTGTAGTCACTACATGTAGTCGCTTTTCGTCCGTAATGGGAAATTTTAAGACGGTCGTGTGTTAACTGCTTTAATTCCAGAACCAGGACCAGGAAATCACGCAATATTATCATTACGGTTTACGTTTTACACTAACCACAAAATACTCCATGGCGGAAAATGAAAATATCCTTTTTCAAATGAAAAGATTTCCGTATTTCTTTCCTTTTAAATATGCACAATGCACATGTACTAAACTTATGCTCTTGTAGATATTTTTGCACAAACCAGAAACCAGAAGCCAGAAAACAGGATATAATAAAAGCTAAAACCTTGCACAATGCACAAGGTTCTCAGTTCTCACGATACATTTATTTAATGTATTTAAAACAGAGAATCTCTTCCGCAATCCAAAATCAATGTAATCTGACCTATGAACACAACAAATGTCTGAAACCTTTTAGTTTTTGTTTTTTTGTTGTTGTTTTTTTTCGAAATGGCATGCATCTTTCTCTGTATTCTCTACATAATCCATGCTTTTCCCGTTAAACGGTTGAATACAAGCGGCAGACCACAGATGACACAAGTTCTGCACCCTAAAATGACGAATGGAGGATGGAATATTAAAGATGGAGAATCTTACGATTTTACCCGAACATATTTTGCTATTAGACTATAACTCTCGAAACTCCAAAGTCCTATCGACCTGAAAACTTTGTGGAATTCTGGAAGCTTGATTGTACATTGTACATGGATGAAAGAGCGGCTGAAGTGAAAAGGAAAGGGATGGTGATTTTACATTATGTAACTTATTATCAGTTTGCACCCTCACAAATAACAAATAACAAACAGCCATCACTTTTGTAGCGTGTTTTAGGATATTTGATTTGATTTGATTTTTGATTTGATTAACTTTATTTACTTGTTAGGGAACTCAGTGCATATGCATTGTTCTTCCGTTCCGAACAAGGTA
>JAQGBH010002791.1:0-22561 GCA_034698265.1 Sminthurinus aureus
AACAACAATAGTTCATCATGGAACGGAAATAATGATAACAAAAGCGATTCTTGGGGAGGAAATAATAATAATACTAACAATAGTAGTAGCTCAAGCTGGAAAAACAATGATGACAATAACTCATGGGGTGGAAATAGTAGCGGGAATAGTAGTAGTACACCAAGAGGTAGAGGAGGTGGATTTGGAGGTACTTGTTTGTGGCTTCAATTGTGCTGTTTTTTTTTCAACAATAAATAATATTGAGGAAAATATTTTTTATGGTTAATATTTTCATCTTAAAATAGGTGATCGTGGCCGAGGACGGGGAGGAAGAGGTGGTGGGACTAGTCATGTTCCTCAAGATGGAGACTGGAAATGTGAAAAGTGTGACTTTCCTAGAAATTTTGCTAGAAACCGAGAGTGCTATAAATGCAAAGAACCAAAACCAGCTGGTAATATAATACATAATATCGAACAAGCATGATTTGGTGTGCACTTTATAGTTTATGTTTATACTACTAATTCAATATAATTACCAATTTAACTCGGAATGAAATAAATGCAAATGATTATAAAATTAATTATTAAATTTTATATTACAGGTCTTGGTGGTGGTCCCAATTCCAGTTTTGGGGGACGAGGGCGAGGAGGTAAAAGTTCAAAGAGAATAGTTGTATTTATTTTATTGTAGTTGTTGTTATTGGCTTTTTTATATTTTATAGTTCATGAATAAAAACAAGTTATTTATTAGCTTTATTAATCTGGGTATTTATTTTCTTTACTATAAACTAAAGGAGATAGAGGTGGTCGTGGACGTGGAAATAATAATAACAGTGGTGGTTCTTGGAGTGATAGTAAAAATTCTAGTTCTTGGGGTGGATCATCTAGCAACACGGCCCAGGTAAACTTTTATTTATTTTTATTTTTGTTTTATAATATTTTTCAAAACATATTTTAAATAAAAAAAAACTTTTTTTTAACTACATTTTTTTTGTTTTATTAAAAATTAAAAATAGGCCGCTGATGATATGGATACTCTTGCTACAACTGCTGCTACTGCTGAATGTTCAATTTCTTCTTCTACTACTACTGCTACTACACCAACTCTTAATTCTAATGAAAAAGAAGAAATAATAGTAGATGCCTTGACAGAACAATGTCTCGATTTTTTATCAACTTCAAGTAAAGATGAAAAATGTGTGTTTCTTAAAACTCTTTTATCCGTCTTCAAAGCTGGGGATGAATTAACTGGTGCATATAGATTGTTGGTTAATGCGAAGAAGAGAAACGCCAGAAAACTGTTGAGAGAAACAAATAATAATAAAACAAAAGCAACGACTACTACTACTACTACTTCGTGTTCAGCTAAAAAAACTTCAGTTCCTCGGCTTTTGCCCTATCGCCCAACAGCAACCACTACTACTACTACTACCACAGTACCAAAGCTTCTCCCACTATCTATACCAAAAAACACAAATTGGAGTGATGTATCATCTGAAGATGAAGAGGAGGAGGAGGAGGCCGGGGGACTGGTGCTAAAGTCAGTTAATTCTGTACTACAGCCCAGTCACCCGGTCTCTTCTACAGCGGACGATGTTGTCTTTGGAGGATTTAAAGCATCTGAAATCGTTGCATTCGATACTGAATACATCGATCTAAAAGCTAAAGGAGAATTTGGTGAGGTCATTAAGAGAGCTGGCAAAGTTGGAATAGTTGATTTTAATGGAAAACAACTATATGAGGTAAATCAATTACTTTATGAATTCAAAACACGTTTTGTGTATAACATTTATAATATCAATATTAAAAAATTATTTATAAAATATAAATGATAAACATGAATATCATGTACAATATATAAAAACAGATTTTCTTTTTTATTACAGGCTCTTGTGTATCATGAACCAGACTCATTTAATGTCACCTATAAAACTATAAGTATTAATGGTTTCACAAAAGACTCATTCAAAACAGGAAAAGACTTTAATGAAGTTCGACAAAAAGTCATCAATATATTTAAAGGAAAATTGGTAGTGGTCTGTTGTGGAAGACCAGACTTTGAGTGTATGGACCTAAACCTTGGAGATTTTGATACATTCGATATACATACCTATTTTACAAAATGGAACGGTACTTTCACTAAACGAGGAATTCCAGTCTTCCAACCTATTAAACTCAAATCTCTATTTTACCATTTTTATGTATCAGAAGCTAAACAGATGGAATTTCAAGATGGGGTTCATAGTCCCGTTGATGATGCCTATGCGACAATTAAAATATTCAAAGAAATTTATTTAAAAAGTCTTAATTCAATGGAAAAAGAAATTATAGCATGGGAATCTCCATTTGATCCTTTCCGAAATGTAAAAAAGGTAGAATAACCTAAGTTATTCTGTGCTCCCTATTTTATTGCTAATTGTTGACTATACAAAAACATATATTCATGCAACATGTGTGTAAGATTTTTTATGTTTTATTTCACTATTCAAAATTCATATGTATGACAAATAGCATGTTTGTATAATAAGATGATTCGGAATAATAAATAATATCATGTATTACTAAAATGGTAATATGTGGATTAAAAGTACAAAATATAATATTTGTAATTTGGAACAGGCTGTAGTACAACTAAATGACTGTAGCACTGTTCCCTATACCATACATCTATAGTATTTTTTCAGGTTTCAATCAATATTACAATTTAAGTTTTGTGTAACATATAGTAATATATAAATAGTATCATCACGATTTTATAAAACTTTGATAACTAGAGAATATAGTATAATAATATATATAGGGACAACATACACACATTTTGAACATATTATGATTAATAAACATAGAATCATGACGAATATTTTAAAGCCATCATACGTAGTAGAGAAGATATTAATGGATTAAAAAACTAGAGTATACATTTTTTAAGATATCACGATTCATAACAAAATAGTATAATAATTATTGTTTTAAGTTTATAATAATTAGAAAATAGAAAAAAATAGTAAGTATAACCAACTATACACGTTTTTGTGCTAAAGCTGACTACAGTCATGCTACAGCCAAAAACGTGTTCAAAATAAAAATACATAAATAGTTAAAGGTACTAATAACACGTTATCAGTATTCAATGTAACAAGAATACGATAATTAAAGCTCATTTTTTTATCACCCAGTGAACCTAACTATATTAATAGAAGATATACATTACAAAAGAAATAGGCTGTAGTACAACTTAATGACTGTAGCACTATTTCATCCTCACATGCATATATATAAATATATATATATACATTATACATAGACAATAGGTCTTACTAAATACTAGGCATTCAAGGTTTATAATATATATATATTACAAATTACTACCATTACACATAAATAGTATCATCACGATTTTATAAAGCTTTTGCAAATAGAGAAATTAGTAAAATGATTAGTATACATACTTTTTGACGAGATCATGGTTTAATTGAATCACAAAAATAGTATCATAACAATTTGATTAGAGCTATAATATGTAGAAAACAGAGTAAAGAAGGTAGTATACTTAAGTATACAGTATTTGTGCTAAAGCTGGCTCGTGTCATGCTACAGCCAAATACATTTTGTGAAAGAGGAAAAAGTAAACAAATTAACATTCATTATGATTAAAGAAATCTTGTACAATATTTGGCTTTTGTAATTAATAATCAATACTCCTCATCACTGTCAATATCTCCAACTTTCATTGCAAGCATTCTATTACAGATGCAAAGCTTTTCTGCTTTCATTATACCTAAACGATTTCTTTTTTTAGTAATAATATTTCCTAAAGTAGAGAAACATCTTTCAAGGGCACTAGTACTAGCAGGTAATATAATAAGTTTAAGAATGAAATTAGTCACTGGCTCTGGAAGAAGGTCGCGTTTAGCTACAATGTTCCACCACTCTTCACCCGTAAAATTTTTTAGAGTTTCATCTTTCAATAAAAAAGATGGGTAATAATTATTATCCTTTGCATTTAGCTTAATTGATGCGACCAGAACAGCATTGTTTTTTAATTCGAGCCAATTTGAAACTCTACTGAAATCATCCTTCGAGAGATTTTCCCCTAAATTAAAACAAAAACAAAATTGTAGTTTTTGTAAAATGCACAGATGCACGCTTTAGTACATAAAAAAATGACTGTAGCAATGCATCCGTTCTTCAACTGATTGAAGATCAAATTTTTAGAGAAACTTTACATGTTGTATTGCACGTTTAGTATAAAAATATCTAAATCGTTTAGAATAAAAACTCTTTTCAATTTGTTTAAAACATTGTACCTCTATATTTTGGATGTAGTGAGTATGCAGCAAGAGCCGATGAACTCATGTAATGCTCTCTCCATTTTTTTTGAAAATTTTTAAAGTCTACATTGTCCTTTAACAGATCTTCCAACTGTATCCATTCATGTACAGCATCCGCTACAGTAGCAGTGTTAGCTTGAAGCTAGAAATATAACAATTATGTTTGTATTATAAAATACTCTGTATGTTGTATATAATATATATTTGTACTAAAGCTGGCAATGTCATGCTACAGTCAAATATAAATAATATTATAGAAAAATTACAATAATAATAATAGTAATATATATTTGTACTACAGCTGGCCAAGTCATGCTACAGTCAAATATCAATACTATTTTTTGCTTACCCTATCTAAAGCATTGGCCAATGGTTGTAAAAATTTTAATAAGTTTTCAGCATTGCTGTAAGTTGTAGGACTTTGAATTGTTTCCAATATTTTTGCATTTACAGATGATTTAAGAGCAGAACGTGGGTCACGAGATATCTCTAAATACTTTGTGTGATTTTTAATGAAGGATTTGATTGAATTACACTGGCTATTCCACCTTGTTTTACATGGCAAAACTGGAGTTGATCCTTTTATTGCTAAAAGACGGGCAGCTTCATATTGATGATTCCGAAAGTATGAGTTTACATCTGACATTTCATCTAAAAATGATTCCGGGGAAAGAGCTTGTCCAAGTAAATTCATTATGTGAGTGTTGCATCCGTAGCTAGTAATTTGAGGTTGACTTTTGGTACATTCTCGTCTTAAAGCTGTCATAGTATTACAATTATCAGTCACAAACCCAACCACTTTACACTCGTATTTCTTCTCTGCTTTTTCAATTGCTTTTATAAGCAACTCCAAACAATAATCGACTCCTTTTTTATTTTCTTTAGTTGAGACAGCATTCAAAAAGTATATTTTTGAACCGGTTGATAAGCAATGAGAGATGACTGGTGCATTTCGAGTTGTTGACCAACCATCTTGCATGATTGTTACATTTTTCCCCTTCAACTCTTGTATCATTAATTCTTGAATATCTTCATGTACATTATCCAGTATTTTACCTCCTACATCTTCACGTTTTGGCGGATCATATGATGGTCTTAGAGATTTTACAAATTCAATAAAATATGGATTTTCTACAACTTGAAATGCAGAGTTTGAAGAATATATAAATTGACCCAATTTATAATCTGATACTTGTTTTTGTTCTACAGACATTGTATCTAAATGATGACGAATATCAGATTGTTTTTTATTCTTCTTTATGTAACTTGAAATTGTTGCTGGTGATAGTCGTTGAATGAAAGAAGACGATGATGATGGAGAAGAGGATAAAACTGGATTTCGTACAAAAGCATGCACTTTTGACGGTATCACAGTTTTGATTTCCTCACCTGAGCACCTAATATAATGTGCTCTCAGTCTTTCAACTTTAACACTAACTTGTTGGGGACATAATTTACACTGCACTTTGGATTCACCTTTTTTTTTAACCGAAAATTAACTCCATATAGGATCTTTGTTTCTTCCACCTCCTTTTCCTTTTTTTGATTTTTGATTTGTGGATGTACTAGCTGCAGTTATTGATTCTGGTGTTGTTGGTTCTTGTTCACTTTCAGGGGAAGAAGAATCTTCAACGTCATGAATTGATGAATTATCTTCATCTGATTCATTATTTTGTTGTTGTCTTGTTGTATTCTTTGTTTTAAATATTTCATGTGATTTAGAAGGACTGTAATCACAATCTTCATTGTCAGTTGCACAAAACATATCCACTGAACCGTCACTATCATTTGTTTCTTGATTTTCTACTTCTAAAGTTATGTCTACAGTTTGAATTATTCGATGATCTGCAGTTTCATCATGAAAAATATCATGTTGACTCACATTCTCATCTTCCACATTTATATCACTTTCTTGACTCTCGTCAAATCTCCCCAATTCCTGTATGATTTGTGATTCATTTAGCACTTGTCTTTTTCTTGACCTTGTTACAGAGCTTGATGACTCCCTTTGTCGTTTTTTGTCCATAATACCAGACAAATTTATACTGAAATTCATTTACAAGCAAGTTAATTGGAGTATAAATTTTTTAAGTCGAGTGTTGTTTTAATATAATTTGTTTCTAATTTCACAGTAGCCAGTACGCTTTAGTACAATGAATATTGACTGTAGCAATACTGGCTACTAGTAAATATAAAAATCATGCTGATAAATTAACAGTAAATGGTTAACAAATTGTACAAGATCTATGCATTTAAAACTTAAATATAATTATTACTCACCTTCTTATTAGTTAAGAAAATTGTCCGTTGCTTTTAATGTTCTTCAGAGATGAAAAATGAATGTGCATTCCTTATTACACAGTATAATATATAATATATAATATATGATACGTATACATAGCGTACATATGGTTCTGCTTACTACTATATGCGGAAGAGGGCCGAAAGGAGTTTTACCCAAAAACCCAGTTTTACCCCAAAAAACCCAGTAAAACCCAAAAACCCAAAAACCCAGCAAAAAAGGAAAAACCCAGGGTTTTTCGCAACTCTGGAAAAATTATGGTGATCTTCCCTACAATTGGATCATTCTTGCTCCTATGATCTTTATGCTCTTGGTAATTAATCATAACAATAATATTATTATTATAATAATTACCGTTATCTGTTACTATTGTTAACAAAACTTGAGCAAAAAACTATTACGATTTTTGAGTGCTTTGTTTTTCAATAAATGAACCCCCACAGATTAACTTTGCATTCCTGATGAACATTCTAAAAATCCTGATCACCAAAATTCAATATGTTAGCACTGAAGCGGAACGTAATCTTTTTCGGTGAGATTTGGCGGGTATTTTAGAATAGTTGCGTAATGTTGTTTTATATTTTATTTTGAATTATGAATTATGAAAATAAACAACTTTTACGCAGTGTCCTCCAAAATTTAAATAGATCCCCTAATGAAACTTATCTCAAGTAGTACTATTTATTTATTTAATAATTGGAAATTGCAGACGAGCAGTGAAAGGCTCAGCACTTCTCTTTCCACTTTTGGGCATCAACAATCTTTTGTTTGTGTATAATCCAGGCGGTTCTGCAGAAATTTACTACATGCTCGGTAATTATACTAAAAACAATTGAAATATATTACGTGGATACATGTGTAGATAAAAAACGGATGAGCCAAAACATCATTATAAATATAATTTATAATATTATAAATTATATTTTATATTATTTTGTATTATTTTTTAGTAAACTCTACTCTTCAATCCATCCAGGTATTTAATTTTAAAAAATGATTGATTGCGAGGATGATGTATTGTATTTTATTGAGACACCAGAGAAATTTCTCTGATGCTAGAGCAAAGAACTGAAAATGACCTTTTGCAACTGAGCAAATCATTTCTTATTATATTATGCATTATATTATATTAAAATCAGTTTTCTATTTTTTTCTGTTTCCAACACGTCCATTTATATTGTATATTGGACAGGGTATCTTTGTTTCCATCTTCTACTGTTTCCTCAGCCGAGATGTCAAAGGAGCCATTCATCGTAGGTTTGGTTGGCGCCTCTTCCCACTGCAGACAGATGGGGTTAAAACACAAACTATAAAAAAAACTCCCAAGGAGTGTGTGAGCAAAAAGATCAAGATACTGCAAAACATGGAGCAAAATAACAAGGATATCTCGATCCACCCATCAGCTGACACAGTCGTCCATATTATAATGCCCGCTAAAGACATGATGATGACATCCCTGTCACATCCTATGTACAATGTTCCAAATCCCCGATTCTTTCTTGGCTCCAAACCTGTTCCATGATAAACTGTCAACTGTCAATGCTATCAGATATACATACGATGTATTAAATAACATTTATCTAAATTACATATTAAGTGAGCTCGTGTAGTTCGTCATATCTGGAATGCTAAAAGCTCGTAATTATTATGGTCCAAGTTTTTATTTTTGTAAATCCGTCCGTGTGTTATTATTATTAAATATTTTGAATATTTTCGTGATTTGTGGAGAATGGAGAATATAGAATGCGGATAATTTTTGTAAAGGGGGCAGAAAATGAATTTTAAAATGTACTTTTGATGGAAGATGGAATAATTGTCATTGTTTAGAAATAAAACTCTTTGATGTCAAAATTCGAAAAACGTAAAAAAAATAGTTGCTTTTTTTATTGGTTTTTTGTGTACAAAAGTAGAGTTGAATTTTCAGCAGTTTCAGGAATTAAATTTGCAAATGCAAAATAAATTCTAGATTCTAGCTTCCAGATTCTAGCGAACGGATCTGTATGTATCTAGACATTGACTTTGTTTGGATAGAACGAGATGCCAAAGTTGCAAATTCCGAGACTTAAAAGATCCGACTGCCATTGTGAAGAAAAGGCGCCAAGTCCTATAAACCTTTTGCTTGTCTTCATCTTTGTACAGGTGTGAAATCTGAGGCCAGTTTTCCTCCAGATTTTTAATCCAAGCCTCCGCCGTCCTTTTGTAATCCGGACCCAAATTTTGAACATCTTCAACGACAAAGGTAGATTCTAAGGATTTGAGAATTTGGGCAGTGTGAGGAATATAGGAATTGCCACAGAATGCAGAGTGAACCCAGGTTGAGAATCTTGGGACTCTTTCCGTCTCTGTCACACTCAACTGGATGAAGACAAGTCCGTCAGGATTGAGACATCTGTCCACAACTTGGAAAAAGGAGGAATAGTTCTTTGGGCCAATGTGCTCCATCATCTCGACTGTCAGAATCCTGTCAAATTTCCCAGTGAGATCACGATAATCGGAAAGTTTAACTTCTACATTCGAGTTTTGGCACACATCCTTAGCATATGTAATGCCCTCTATCGAGTTACTCACTGCTAGGACGTGAACTTTGTGCGTATCGGCGAGAAATTTGGCTAAATGTCCCCATCCCGCACCAATGTATAAAACTTTCATCCCTTCCTCTAGTTTCAGTTTTCGTCCAATTAGTTCCATACTTGCGAGTTGAGCACTGTCCAGATCTTGCGCCTCTTTCCAGAGGGCGCAACTGTATTTTACTGTGGGGCCAAAGATGGCACGAAAATGTTCATTTCCTTTATGAAGAAATTAAAGTACATAAAAAGAAATATCAAATATCATGAAATTATTGAGATTATTTTTTGCATTATTACAAACCACTAATATAAAAAGGGTGGTTTTTTTGGTCGAAAAAATTACACCTTCGATCTTCATGAAACCTACACCATTCGAAAGAGCACACTCAAATTAGTCATAAAAGACCCGACTGGACGTCGGATCCGGCGATTCTGCGTCTCAGGAGACTAAAAACCCTGGAGCAAAAAAAATTTTTTTTTCAAACGGCGTCCAAGTTGTGCAAAATTTTAGAAAAGCTTACTCAGTTGTCGTGGAAATCTTAACCTAGTGCACATGTGCAGTAGATACTAGAGGCTAGTACACATGCGCAGTAGATACTGGAGCATTATACTCACTTGTTATAGCCGTTCGGAACATTGAGGACAAAGTGGACGATTTTAAAAATCTGCGTAGTAAGGCGAGCGTAGCGAGCATCACTTTTACATCACTTTTACATGACGTATCCATGAATTTTCTAAATTTGAAAGAGATACGCATTTATAGCAGTATCATACAATTCTCGAAAATTCCGAAATTATAAAAGGGTAGTTTGTAATGTGCTTTTTCGAAAAGTGAATTCCGGCTGTAAATCAGCCGCTGCGCGCATCTTGTTAAAAACCATAAAAACTAGGCTACTCAATGATTTTTAAAATTACCAAAATCATAGAGTTGTCGACATCCTTTCCAATTTTCCTGAGCCCCTTGATCGTCAAAAACTTCAAATTGAAGGTAGTCCAGCCATGAGAAAAATGAAATGATTGGATTCTTCGCCTCTAACTTGGCCTTCAAGAGGGCAATCAAAAGGTCATCCAGGTTGTCACAGTCCCAAAGTTCATTGACAAAGGCATCAAAGAACTTGACCTCTGACATGGAACCCAGAGATTTGTACACTTTTCGATCTTTGATTCGCATTTCAATTACTTTTTGACTCCCATTCCTATTCTCGTTCTCGTTCTGATTCCCTACTTGACCTTGACCTTTGAGACTGAGGTCACCCTGCTCATCATCCCATTCATGGACGATTATTACACCAACAGTCTTTAGTTCAGATTTGACCATGTGCTCAACTAGGGATGGAAACAGACACAAGATGGCGCCCGTTGTCCATTGTACACATTTTATAATGGATCGACCGATCACTTTTATTACAAAATTCATGTCGTCACTTGAGTTCTCATGCTATTTTATATTTTTTGTTTTCTATTTTCTACTTGATATTTAAACTGTATGTTTGAAGTTTAGTGTTTAGAGTTTAGAATGTAGAATGTAGACGGTTGCGAATGAAAGCAACATGCCAACAATTGCGAAAAGTTGAGAAAGTCCAGAGAGTCCAGAGTATTTTGAATGGAGAGCCTAATGAGAAATGTAATTATCAGCTTGAAAAACAAAAACAAATGAGGAAACGTCAACGTGATAATAATTACAAAATATTTTAAATTAAACAGCGATGAAATGTCATGGGGAAAATTTCTCAGTAAAAGTTTTGTACAATGTATCAACTAGATATGAAGAGTGAAGAGTGGACCGTGGACAGTAGTCAGTGTAAATGATTATAATAACACGTTTAGCGTCCAACATAGAAAAAATGACGAGTAAATCCTTCTTCACCTCTCAATTTCCCAATGTCCCAATGTCTCAATGTTCCAATGCAGTGGTTAACAATTCTTAAAAAAAATTGCTCTGAAATCTGACATTTAAAAGTAAAATGATACTGGACTGATACTTTTGCTCATCTCATAACACATTCCACTTATCTCACATCTTATAAGTAAAAAATCATCCCTGATTTTCCCTCTGCATTTGCCATTTGCCATTTGATACTAAGCAGAACCTGTCCATTGTACATTTTACATTGTATGCACACGTGACAAACGATTTCAGGTGGTGGAAAAAAATACAAACACAAAGACAAAGACAGACCAGTTAAATCAAAACAAGCCAAGACAAAAGACAATGCAGAATACAGTGAGAAAGGAATAAAAACAGGAATGAAAATGATTGACCTTGCCTCGTGTGGCTTTTCAAGTTTCAACGCTGGAAGCTGGAAAAAAATGAATTAAATAACTCTCCATCCTCCATTCTCCATTCAAACCATACAAGTATTTTTATGGCTGAGTATTGAGTAGTTAATCCAGTTTTATAACAGTCTTTTTACTTGCAAACTATGCACAATGGACAATTTTACGGGGGATATAAAAATAAACATGTACTACTAGAAACTATAATATACTACATTACTACATACTAGGACTACCCATTCTTTATTGTACATTGTCCATCACACACATTACACATTATATCACACCTGTACTCTATACTTGCTTGTTTATGGGTAAGAGAGAATCGGAAGTCTCATCATTGCAATTTTATCTACTTACGTAAATGCTACACAATACATAATAATATAATATCCGATGCTAGATTCTAGATTCTAGATGCTAGACATAACTTGGAACTCTACGTCAATGACTATGACCATACACTACAGGGTACACAGTACACAGTACATATTAAAAATCATTACACTCAATACTGACCGTGTACAGTACTTACATGTTTTATGCCTACGTTGTTAATTTTTACAAGAAATATTTGATGCGCATTTATTTATTTACAAACAGACAAGACACAAGACACAAGATACAAGACAAGTACGCAGGCAGAACCTCACTAATGTGATTTACCTTTAGACCTTTAGGCTTTAGGCATCTCAACGTGTGTATTGTGTTTGTTCTTGTGTTTGTGTGTGTGTGTGTGATGATTGTTCGTGGGAACAATAAGCAAAAACTACGGAATGCTCATAGCTCCAAGCTCTAAATACTAAATACTGTCATTATTAATCCTCATTTTTTGTCCGATCCAATTCTCGTGAACACATCTCCATTTCTGGGGAAAACACGCGGAGACTGATTGTTCTGATTGGATTGCTCTTTTCACTTTTCTTTCGGCTGTAGCCTGTAGCCTGTAGAATCAAGAATCAAGAATGAACTTTCATGTTGTGCGTACTCTGTTTTTTTGTAAGGAAGGAACGTGAAAATTGTAGAGTGCAGAGTGTAGAGTGAAGAGTGAATGGTGAAAAGTGGCCTGACGTCAGCGGATGTACAATTCATGACTCAGTTGAAATTACATTGTACTTTCAAAGTACAGTACATAATACATAATACATAAAATATGTTACATGATACACGGTACATTTTTATTACGTACTCTCTGCGTTACATAATAAGAGTTTCATCGTCGTTCAAGGTACAAAGTACAAACTACAAACTGTGATGTGCTCATCAAATTTATCTATTGTTTTATTGGACGTCAACTGAGGAACACAAAACTCGAAAACTCATAGCTCGCAAATAAAAGCTGTAAATTGTCAAGTGTCAAGCTGTAAGTTTCAGATTTAATATTTCACTGCTGAGATGAAAGTGGAAGTGAAAGCGGAAGAGAAGGACAATGAGAGTCGGATGAATAATAACAAGAGTTATTTTCATAATCCTGGAAAAGGACCCTTGAAAAATATTACTATTGACCAGCTGGTCCATGATGCCGGAAGGAAGTGGAGGGATAAAGAATGTTTTTATGATGCGGAAGCTGGAGCTGGTACCGGAAGACGACTCAATTTCCAGGAAATTGACGAAATGGTCCGTATTTACTGTTTTTTATCCGCCATAGAATTTTCATGTTTTATTCTAGTTTTTTCCGACTGTTTTGAACTGATGAATTAATTGAATTATTTGGAAATTGGAATTTTAGACTGATTGTTTTGCCAGTGGACTGATAAAAATGGGACTTGTTCCTGGAGATCGAGTGGGCATTTGGAGTCCAAACAGTGTCAATTTGGTCATCAGTTTTTTGGGGATCGCGAAAGCTGGACTCATTTCCGTAAATTCCTATAGATTTTTAGTTCTCAATATAAAATGTTCAATGCAATGCTCAATGCTCAAGCGCGTCGGCTGAAAATATTGAAAATTATGTTTGGTTTTTTAAAGGTATGTATAAATTCAGCTGATCAGGCGAATGAACTGGAGTACAGCTTGAATAAAACGGGCGTCAAGGCTTTAATCATCGCTGGAACTCACAAGGGACAAAACTTTTATGACATTTTGACCCAGGTCATTTCAGAACCAGAATTAGAATCAGAATCAAGAAATCGGAAGCTCAAATCTACAAGAGTCCCAAGTTTGACCACAGTCATTCTCATGGAGAATGGACAATATCACAGGTACAAAATCCAACCAGTTTTTCAGTCATTTCTCATTTAAACAAAATCCTTCGAAAAGTTCGAAATACGCGTTTTATTTTCAGTTATCATTCAGTATTATTCAGTATTGTTACCAAAGAATAATGGATTTTTTTTGTAGAGGAACTGAATTAGACACAGTGACTTTTGACCAAGTATTTAAAATGGGCAGAAACGACAACGATCTAAATAAGCTGTTACAAATACAAAGAGAGATAAATTGTGATGACGCCACTTGTATCCAGTTTACTTCCGTGAGTTATTTGAGTGATTCTTTCAAACTTCAGTAATAACTTTTAAAAAACTGACCAAAAAGTTTGAAAAACTGAATTTGAATTTTGTTTGCAGGGCACAACTGGAAAATCCAAAGGAGTGATAATGACCCATCGAATGCTCATAAATTCATGTTTGGCCTTTAATAAAGCATTCAGGACGACAGAAAAGGACAAACTTTGTGTCCCGATCCCCTCATTTCACGCCTATGGATTGTTTGCCGGAGTTTTGACACCTTTTCTCTGTGGGAGTTCCGTCGTCTTCCCCTCGCCAAAATTCAGTCCAAGGGCAGCAATGCGAGAAGCCGCGAAGGAAAAGTAAATTGAAAAAACCTTTAAACAAAACTAAAAGGTCTATAGTCTACAGAGCATACTCTTAAAAATAAAAAATATGTGAACAGGTGCACGATGATTTTTGGAACACCTACGATGCATGCGGACATGATAAATCTTCCAGATTTTGATCAATTTGACCTCAAATCCCTCCGATTGGCTTCAAGTAGTGGCGCTTCCGCCTCTGAATCTCTAATTGACCTCATGAAAATCAAGTACAAAATACTAAATGCCATTGTAAGTATTTTTCAACTAAAGGACTTTATAAAGTAAAAAATATCATCGATCTCCATGGCAACACATTTCTATGTAGATAGAAGACAGAAAAATAACCATAGAAATTTGATTCTTTTGTTTTTAGATAACCTTGGGAACAACAGAAACATTGGCAATTGCCTCTACACCTTTTATTAGTCTTGAAAAAACAAAAGGTCTTGGTGAAAATGATGACCTTTTGAATTTGACCTCTCTTTGTCCCTTGGAGCACACTGAGGTCAAAATAATTAATGACAAAGGGGCCATTGTTTCAGTGGGTGTGATGGGCGAACTCTGCGTGAGGAGTTCTAGTGTGATGCCCGGTTATTGGAATGACCTGGAAAAAACTCGAGAGGCCATCGACGTGGAGAATTGGTTTCACACGGGGTAAAAAACATTTATGAAAACAAAAACATAACAATTTTTACCGTTTACAATCAAAACAGTTTTTGACAGCGTGATTAATTTTAAAGTGACGCATGCGTGATGCACGACTCTGGAAATCTGTCGATTGTGGGAAGATTCAAAGACGTCATTAATCGCGGTGGTGAGAAAATTTATCCCAAGGATGTCGAGGATTTTCTGTGTACTCTCCCACATGTTTTAGAAGCTCATGTGTTTGGAGTGAGAGATGTTCGATTGGGAGAAATTGTAGCAGCGTGGATCCTTGTCAAAAAGAACCAAAATGTTGACCATTTGACAGCTGATGATATTAAACAGTTTTGCAGAGGACAGGTAAAAATTTGGTCATTGTTATTCAACATTCCAGTATTTTTCGATCATATGAAATGAGTTTGCTAAATGAAATTTCTGAAATTTCAGATCTCCCAATTTAAAATTCCCGCACATGTCAAAATCATACAAGATGGCGCAGAAATTCCAAAATCTGGAACTGGAAAAATCCCAAAAAATCTCATCCGTTCAATTTATGAAAAAGAACTTGGACTTTAAAGTTTTTAAATAGTTTATATTTTATAATATTATTGCGAAAATGTCTAATTTTAATTAAGAATGATGAATATCATTTATGCATATTGTTGTTGTTGTTACTATTCTTATTTATTTAAATGTTACTTGTTTTTTATTTTGTTGACATGATTTGTTTGTGTGATCTCAACGGTATTAAATTTCATACGGGTTGTTTTTATGATTAATAAACTGGTCATTTTATTTATCATTTGTATTTATTTTCAGACGCATTTGAAACAAAAGTTTATTTTTTTTAAGTGAGTTTTTATTTTTTGTTTTTGTAATTTTTAAATAAATAAATAAATTAAAAAAATAAAACATAATAGTTGATAAAAACTAGTCACATTTTAGTTCTCATTTAACCATATTTTCAAAATCAAGGAATTCTTCTTTGATACATTGGCCAAATTGTTGTACTTCTCCGTACGAGGGCATCACAGCTGTATTAACGGTCAATACAATTCGAATCCATCCACGATACGACATTATTGCGAATTGAAAAGCTGGAATTTATAAAAGAATTAAAGTTCAAGGCTTAAATAAATTATATTTCTAATGAAAAATGATTCTCAGTTTTGGATTTTTGATTCTCACCAGAATTGCATCGAGCTTTTGGAACGCAAAAAGTCCAGTCTTCAAGTGGCCATTTGTCCAAAAAAGTGAGTTGGTTCCTCGGACCTGGGAAATTACTGGCTGAAATAGTCGAGTATTTGTTTGTGGTAAAATAGTCGACGAGCCAATTTGGGAGTGATTCAAACAGTGGAGCCAAGTGCCAAATAAGTTCTGGCATTTTCCCCCTCTTTTGCCATTGAAACTGCTCTTCTAAATTCAGTAGACGCTCCTTTTGACTCTTGCTGGTTGACAGTGGAAGTTCAAATTCACCGATAGACCTAAAATTCAAGCACTTTAAATTGTAAAATACAAAATAATATACTAAAATGTACATGAATTTTAAATTTCCATGATTTACCAGTGATTGACTAGACCGTCCATCGGATGACCTTCCATTGACCATGGAAAGGGAACTCGCATTGTTTTTGGTAGTTTTTCATATTTATTTTGTAATTTCCACATTCTTTGAATCGCACCATCCATAGCGCCAAAAACGACGGTATGTGTACTCACGCCCAATTTTTTCGCCACACTTCGAACAATGTTGAAAGGAATGGGATCTACAACAACCGAGTGCCAATTTTCACTTAGTTTATCTAAAGGAATTTTCCAGTCATTTTTATCATTGTCCAACCATATGAAACGAATCATTTGCATTGGTGCATAAATCAGCCCCTGTAGAGTTATGTAGTCAAAAATGGACTTTTTCCGTGTTTCTACTTCCAACATTTTTTCACCCGATAAATTTACATTGATTATTTTCTTCAACGAAAAGCCGTCAAACATGGTGTGTTGAAATCTCAAAATCATTACGAAAAATTCCGATTCTTTTCCCCCATTTTTCTCCAGATGACTTGAATTGAATTTTGGAGAGTAATTTGGAAGGATTAAAAGTTCCCATGGTGGCCTTTCTGCAGGCATTTGACTCGTATCCGTTGTTATGGCATCATCACCCAGGGATTTGTACAGTCGCTCTTCACTTATTTTTTCCAGGTTTTTAAATGATTCTTGTGAAAAATCATCCGGGAGTTTTACATAGCAACCTGAAGATAAGGAGGAGGAGGAATTTTCATCCAATTCCTCAGTCGAATTTTGAAGTTTCAGTCGAACCAATTTAATATGATTTTTCACATTAAAATTCCTATCCTTTTTCCAGAAGCGGAAACCAAGCCAGTCTTTCATGTAGTAACTAAATTTCTCATATGGGTATTGACCTTTTGAATTTTTCTGCAAGTATATTTTTTCAAGAAAATCCTTTTGTATCTTCTCAAGATTTGGAGTTCCTCTCATCACATGGATACTCACAGAGAGGTAGTTTGACCTCCTTTTGTTGTAGGATTCACTCATGACGGCGTCACTAACATCCAGAATGCCGACCCAATCCGGATGGAACACTTTTTGGAGAAAAATGACTAAAAATCTATACAAGTAGAATGGAATGAGAGGGAGGAAGATAACGAAAGGGGAAACTGTCCAAAATAATATCGTGCACACTAAAAACCGTAGTCCGTAAAATAATTTGACAATTATTTTTGATGAATCCATTCCCATTTTTATGGTGTTTAACAGTTTTGCCATTTTGAGAATGGACTTTTGTTATTTATTATTTACTTTAGATAATGGACAGAACGGAATGAGAAAAGGAGTAATGATATAAAATATTTCGATTCACAATCCAATGAGCTTTGAGATAATTAGGCACAACAAACAACAAACTGCAACGCACAGTAACAAGATGCACTACGATCCTCTGTCCTCTGTCACATGAATAAATCACGTTAGAATGTAATTCAAGTGCAACAATTTATGTACTACCTAACCGGTTTTGTGCTTGAGATTGTGTGAGCAGAGAGTAGTCTTTGGCATTTGTTCTGTCAAATCTAATCAACTGTTGCATCATAAGACACAAAAACAAACGTACGTCAACAGAAAGGGTTTTCTTTGCTTCATAGTAAATATGGTATGTACATGATGCGTAAAAAATACAAAGGTATACCTACAAATATGAAGGTTGTGTGTGTGAGGATTTCTTTATTCACAGATTCACAGAAGCTAAACGTAACGTGTGAACTTTTTTTTTCAAAGCATTATTACCTATGTATCTTTTCCTTCTTATATTTACGGAGACTATACTTACACGTGTTTCTGATATATTTTCCCACCTTCTTATAATCTTATCTGATTAGGTACCTATGTATATTTATATATTATTATGTACTTGTAATTTGTATTCCATTCTTTCTCACTCTCGCTTTCGGTACTACAGACTGGAAAAAGGGAAGAATTCTGGAATCTGGAATTCTCACATCATAGCGTTTTATCGGCATCATATTATAATATACTTTACTGTAAACTTGTTTTAAACTTGTTAAAATTTACTTGAAGTTTTTACTTTTAATTTCTAATTACTGTCTTCTGGTTTTTTGTAAAGCAATTATTTTTGGCTTGCGTATTGTGTACGATAATCATTATAATTATTATAACAAGCATAATTGTTGTAATAGCTCATATAATAATAATTAAATTTAACAAAGCATTTTTATTTTTTGTGGAAAAATTGCATGTATATAGCTAAATAGATCATTTTCAATCGTTTTTGCATCCCACAAAGTTACTCAAATGCTCAATCGAAACTCGAAACCATGTGTTGTACCTGCTACAGCTCATTATATTTTTCTTGCATGACACATGTGACCAGTGACAGCTGACATTGATTGAAACCATCAGCTGTCAAATTAACTTAATTTCCTTTGTTCAAAAATAGGGATGGTAAAACAAAGTCCAGAAACCTTTCCAGTGCCGTTTTTGTATCATTATTTTAGACATCAAAGCATGCAAAAATTTTACATACTTTTAGTAAATGATACACGGTGTTTCTTTTCCTTTTGTAAGCGATAAATGTCTAGAAGAAATTCAACGAGTCGTGAGAACTACTTTATACTACAAACTAGAAACTGGACTCTGGCCTGGATTAAAAAAAAGAATTCCTACGTCCCACGCACTTATTTTATTCACTTGTTTGATGTTCTTTGATCTTTCTTTCTACTTACTGTTTTCTATTTTCTAATCCAGTTTTTACTTTATCCATAACGCAATGATTATTCTATTCCCTTGAGTTTCATAATTATTATGCACCTAGGTCACTTAAAACATGATTAAATTAAAAACTTGCTGTGGTTTCCATTATGAATTAAATTTAATTACAATTATTGCTCAAGTACCTTGAAGTGAATAGTTGAAAAATAATGAATTTAAAAAATGATAATCATGAACCTATACAATATCATATAAAAGCAATCCTCATAATATTTTGCTCGAAAGAAAATTACTGAGTAAGAAATATTTCTGTTGGATGATAGTGATTAATTTTGATCAAAAGGTCGTTCAATGTAAATTATTTGCCTCATAATAATCAATTTAATATCATAGATTTCTCATAATTGATCAGAAGGACAGTTCATTATAATAAATACGTATGTACAGAAAACAGTATAAACATTAAAATACTAACATGCAAAACGCAGTAGAGTAAATACATAAATACATAGTAATAGACAAAACACAATAAAACTTAATTAGAAAACATTGGAAATAAAATTAGATGCGTTTTGTGTTAGAAAAAATAAACAAAACATAAAACGTTATGTTATTTCATAAACTGCATTATAAAAAAACACACCCCAGAATAACTCGATTTAGTACTTTTGACGTTAATATTAAAATAATATCTGCAATAATTCCTCCATACTTGATTCATCGACTATCCAGAATTAATCTACTTTATCAATTGAAGATGAGATTGAAAATTCCAAATTTTTCATCATATCGACAGCATAAATTTTACTGACACCAGTTACAATCTCCTCAAATAAGTTTTTGATCCGATCCTCCTCTTTATCATCGTCGTCTACATCTCCAACATATTGTAGTCGAATATTCATTCTCTTCAAATCTAGAAAATAAAACAAGTATGAAAAAGAAATTCGTATAAGCAACTATTTCTAAAAAAAATTATGCATCTAAAGTACACATAATACAAATTATATGAATGTAAGAAAATTCAATTAAAAATATGGTATTTACATACCTTTGAGGTTCAAAATGGATCGAGCTTTTCTTATTTTGTCAATCTCAGACTTTTTCATTTTCTTTTGTCCCTTCTTTATCTTTTTGTACAGCTCCTCACAATCATCTTTTGAAATCCCAGTCAAAGCGGCATCAATTGAAGGGTACTCATTTTGATCTGAATCCACATTAATTTTCAAATCCAAAGATTTAAGTGCTGGCATAAAAGTAAAAATTGCCAAAGCAGAACAGGGAAAATCCTCGATTCCTTCTCCAACACCCAAACAATGATTTAGACTTTCTAGATTTGGGAAAAGTAGAGCCATTTTGACAATAAAGACTCTTGAAATTTCTTTGCCCTTCACATTAAGAATCCGTACACTTGGAATATTAGGAGTACAACCATCAAAAGGAAATAACGTGTCAATAGTTTCAACAATATCAGGAAAATCTATAATAAAAATAAGACAAAAAAAACAACAGCATTAAAGTAAATAATATGATCATTATTTTATATTTTACTCATTTTGAAAGCATAATAATTTTAAAAGTGTAAATTGAAAAATTTTAGTTATTTTACACAAAATAATAATAATTTTCTTACCAACTACATTCAGATTTGGAAAAAAATTTTGATTATCTCGTATTCCAGAAGGAAACATGGGCTCTGGAACATAATTTGCATAATCTACAAAATCCAGACGAGCCAAGTTTGGGAATTGAGGAAATTGAATACCAGTCAAAAATGATGTCGAAGCAAGAGTCAAGTTTTTCAAAGTATTTCTGCTGGACAATAGAATATTTGTAAAAAATGGAGCAACTTCTTCACATAATTTCTTTTTTCCTCTGAGTAATGAAGGAAGTAAAGTAAATTGAGATAACCTCCAAATCAAACGAGAATCAAGATCTTTTTTAAGGAGAGTAAAAAACTGCAAATCTGGTCTCAAAATAGCATTTTGAAGTAATGGAAGTTTACCAAGGGAATGTAGCAATAATATGGCTGGAGCATCCAAACTCTTTTCTCTTCTTGATGAATTTACAGTAGTGGATGGTTTTACAAAATTTTGGATTTCTATTTTTTCCAAATTGATTGCAGCGTTAAAAATGTCTTCAACAATTCCAGAATAATGAAGAAAAGAAAGACTTTGAGATTTGGAAATACTACCTTATCCAGTTCTTTTGGTGCAGCTTCTGTTGTCTTTGATTTTGATGGTTTTGTCAATATTATTTCTGGTTTAGAATCTTGAACAGTATCCTTTGATTTTGGAAATAATTTAACTTGAGAAATATCATCAGAAACATCAGGATCATCAGGATCAGAAAGGTAAAAATTCAAACCAAATTCTTCAAGTGATGGAAATTTTTTGACGAGTAAAATTGTAATTTTCTTTGCTCTCTCTGTCATATTTCTCAATAGCATCTGCTCTTGATTCTTCTTATTATCTTCATAACATAATTTCAAACTTTTGATAGAATCCCGAAAAGTAGAGATAAATCCAATCCACTCGTCTGTGTCAAATTTTGAAGAATTAACATGGAAGAGGAAACGAGAGTATGGAAAATTACTCGAGTCAATACAACATGAAATCAAGTCCTCCAAAGTCCTATTTTTTGATCCATCAAGTTGAAAAGTTTTAGTTTTGTCATTAAATCGGAAACTCATTTCAATTCTAGAGCGAGCAAGTTCAGTAGCAATTTCATTAAATTTAGTGCAAACAAGACGACAAGAAAGCAAAGTATCAACATCCAGATACTTAAAAACCTTTAGAACAATCTAAAACAAAAAACAAACAAACATCAATGTAAATTATTTTGGAATATAAACATTTTCCTCTTTCTTTTGTACATAATGATTCATTGATTACGAATAATAATATAAATAAAATAAATAAAAAACATGAATACTAAGGGTATTTCATACTTTATCAGGACAGTCTTCAGCTGTTTTCATTTTGATATCAACTGCATCATTTCCATTTGTAATAGCGGCTGCTGGCTCATTTTTTTCCCTTTTCTTCCTTTTGATTCCTTCATCCTGTTTTTCTATTATAACTACCTCCGGTGAATGACAACGACGACGGCTACGAGTATTTGATGTAGATGAAGATATTGGTTCTTCATCATCATTTGTAATATCAATAATTGTTGGTTTTGGTTTTTTAGCAGCCTAAATAAAAAGAATTTTCATATTTTTATAATCTATACAGTCTACAGTATTTTTCATTAAAATTCTATAGTTTTTAAATGTTCACAATATCTATTTTACATTTTACTATGAATAATAAGGTTAAAACTAAAACATAAATAATAGAATGAGCCTATTTCGTATTTACAGCATCTAGTGGTGAACTTTGTGAACTGTGTACTTACTTACATATTAACA
>JAQGBH010002792.1:0-22555 GCA_034698265.1 Sminthurinus aureus
CACCCGTTCGAGCTACAATCTGTACCTTAGATTTACTTTATGAATTCTGCATGAAAAAACTTGCACCGTGCGTTAAATACGTACAATAATTTACAAAAATATATATAAGACTACAAAGTACAAACTGCTTTCAGTGTAAAATATTCTAATGTTACAAATGACTGCTTCCATGAATGACAACCGTGACATGAAAAATGCAACTAGCAATATTATTATGAAACGAATCTACTGATTTTAAATACAAAAAGAACGAAAGAACTTAAAAATTCACCTCTGAAAATGCAAGACATTTGATCAGTTTAGATATTTCTGAAATATTTTTTGGAACAGCAAAGAAATGATAATTGGCATATTCTGACTCAAAACTCTGGTTTGCCATTTTGAATTGTCAAAACTATAGTTGTTCACCCAATTGAAACTGTATAGTTTATGATTTTAAACACTGTATTATATTATGGTAGATTCACTTCATTTAATTAACTACGATAAAACTAAACAATGTTTCGAGTTTCGAAAACACCAAAAAATAAAATGTGCACCTACAATGCAAGAATTCAAAAATTAAGGAGCTCAGAGCATCTAGACGGCTTACTCCAATAGGTTTTTTCTATATAAAAAAATATTTAAAAAATTCAAATGTATCTTTCTCCGATGTATATATTTTTACAAAAGGATTTCTTCTCTCCATGTGATTTATTTTTTTATGCTTTTAAAAATTTTAAATGAGACGATAAAAAAATATTAATTTTATGCTTACAAATAATGAAGAAATTATAGTTTAATATTTTATTACATTAAAATGATAGTTGAAAAAACAAGTTTTGTTGGACATGATTATAATAATATCATATTAAAATATTGTAATAATATTACTCTTTCGCATCTTCATGCTTTGACTCTAAAGAAAATGGAGGAATTCTGCAATCAAATGAACATCCATCCTCACGTTCCATTCTAAAAGTACCCCTATTATTATTATAAAAAGTAAACAAAAAACAGAGTAAAATAAAATGCAATATAAAAGGTATAAAAACATGAAAATGCAAAACTGTACTTCATAAGTAGATTATTCAACAAGCTATTTCATAAAAGTGAATTCTAAAATACAAATGTAAAATACTTCAAAAAGTATAAACTCTTAAAAATTTCATAACATCATATATGTTATGTAATATAAAGATTGTACTAAATATGTACAGTACAAAGTATCAATACAAATTATATGTATATATTTACCACATATGACCACTCGGGGCTTGAAGTGAAACGTGTGATGAATACTGAAATGCGGGGCTAAGTTTAGTTAAAAGGGGCTCTTGTCCTACTACTCCCCGTCCACGGACTGTTTCTAGTGTACCAGAGAGACTAAATATTCTCCAATGACGTTCTCTTAATTGTGTATTAAATTCTCCTAAGTTTTCGATACGAATACAATATCTCCACTACCGAAACAAAACAAGAAGAAAAAAAACAATATTTTGGAGATTGTTCATTGTGTACAATTTTGGAATGATTTTGGCCCAAAATATATATTATTACGGATTATTACGATAGGTTTAAAATTTATTTGTTATTATTACATGTATAATAATTAAAGAATATATAATTTAATATGTAACATTGTTGCGTTTTGTTTTTGTAAATCTTGTTATAAAATTTCTCTTACCCAGTACACATTATTGTTATGAGACTCTCTACATCCCATATAAAATGGAATAACTGTAACTCGTATATTTTCTGTAGTTTCTTTATGGACATCAGAGAGTTCTAGCCATGGATGATTTTTCATCTAAAAAATGTGTAATAAATAATGATCAAATACATATTGATGTAAATGAAAATATAGGCAAGTTGTCATTGTATATAGCTACAATATGAATTTTTTACAAAATTTTACAAATATAAATACAAATATATATAATACCTGCCACGCTTTTAAAGTGTCTCTAGCTACAAACCCTGGTTCCCTTTCTGGTTGATACTGCAAAAACTGTAATAATAATATAACATCCATTTAAATAAAATTGAATTAAATTATTGAATTATACAGTATTAGTTTATAGGCTATAACATCTTCATAGTATTATGATTATTTTACTATCTGATATTTCATATATATCCTATAGTTTTATTTACTTTATCAAATAATTCATGATGTAAAGGGTTTTTTTCTGTTGGTGAATAAGGTATGATGTCTTCATGTGCAACATAGTCCAATCCAGGAATTGCATATAAGCCTACAAAGAAATGTAAATAAACAAAAATTCGTATTTTAGATGAGAAATAGAATTTGCATTTGTACAAAATTGAGACATTAAAATACAAATGAAAAATATGTAACATAATAGTCAAACTTTAAAAAAAAAACTTACTACGACTGTTTTCTTGAGTACCAAGAAATGTGACTGCTTCAGTTTGAGCACGTATGAAAGGACAATCACGAGAATCAATTAAAACTTGATAATAATTGTGAGTTTTGGATTTTACTTCTCGTCCTATATGACTAAAGGCTGTAGGTTCCTCATCCTGGGATCCTGTTCGATATCTTTAATATACAAAAGAAAGAGATACTATTATTAGCTATTATACATTACATGGACAACAACAACGTAAGTACTTACATCTAAAACAAACCATCATAATATCATTACATATTATTATGACCATACAAAATATTATAATACATTTCAAGACTCACTTTTCACGTCCTTTATTGCTTGCTAAATCTCTATCATATACTTTGGCTAACCTGTAACAAAAAATAGACAAAAAGTGAGCATATAAGTAAATGACATAGTATATTCTTATGTGCGTAAAATGACACAAAAGAGAAAAGTAGGAAAATATGATTATAAGGTTAAAAGGAAAATGAAAAAAATAAAGACGTACCAGGGGAATAAAATAACGCCTCTGTATCCAAAAACTCTATGTAAAAATATTTGTCCAACTTCATAGCTGGCATCCAATTTTGGATTCACAAGTTTGCCAACTTCAGCCAATCTACAGTAAAAAATAGTACATATATGTATTACAAAGATTTCAATTAATAAAATTCCTTAAACACATTATATTATATATTCTCCGTGTTCCTATGTACTTAAGTACATTATATAATTCTTTAATGTTTTAATGTTACAGAATACACTGCTTCATTCCAAACTATAAACTAATCAATAATCAATATCAATCAATCAATCAAGGACTTTAGGGATCATTAGTAGAGACATTAAATATAAGTATATCCTATAAGACAAGTACTTTTTAAATTTGTAATGTATCGATTAATTTAAATTTTAAATGATATAAATAAAAAGAGTTGAGAGTGAAGAGCTCTTGACAAACCTGGTGTAAGATCTAAAGACAAGTAATTGCGAACAATTTCCAGTGGTCGATGTTGTTGTTGTTGTTGAAACCAAATTATTTATATTACGTCCAAAAAGACGGCTTAAACTCCTTTGCATCATCATTAAAGTATTATAACTGTACCAAAAGCTAAACTTAAACGTCTTATGTATAATTTTATGTATTTATCAAGCTAACAAAAGATAAAGTACACAGTATACTTATGTAATTATAATATAAAGTGTATGCTTAATTTTTTAAGAAACCACAATCAATAAAAATGTCACCAAAAGGCCTTTCAGAATCCAAAGAATTGACGTAATAGCCTTTTGTAAGTCGAGCTTCTTTAAAGCTAAAAACTTAGCTAAAAAAACAGAAATCAAAAAACAAAACTTTGGTAATTTGGTACAAAATGTAATTCATTTAATATTTCACTTGATGTTTTGCCCATGTACTCAAAAAAATAACAAAGTTCACTAATGTTTTATATTGTAGTAGTACGTACACTATACACTATACCAGTATAAAATTATTACTTAAAGAATCTACTATAAAAATTACCGATAAAGTGCTTTACAAATTAACGTTTTTGTGAATACACACAATACACACATGTGTGTGTACCTCTCTATACCTTTTACAAAATACAAAATATAAAAAACACAGAGTCAGAGAGATAAAGAGTCTCTTACTACTAAAGTACTTCCTACTAAAAAAGTACATATATTATATCCCAATATCAAAAGTATTAGCGTATTCTATACTACAAAAAAAAGTTGTTTTCCTTGCACAATTCACTGATTCAAAACCTCGGTTTTTTATAGGAATTAGGAATCGTGAATAGTTGTCCAGACCAGAAGTACCTGTGATTGTTGGTTTTTTTTATACTGTAGTATATTTGTTGTTATAATTGTTGTCAATTGTTGGAAAAACGGTGATTATACTTACCTAGTTTCTACTTTGTGAGGCCTTACGAATTGTGAGTTAGTGTAAAACGTGAATTATAGTATTTTTGTTATTATTTGGGGGGCATTATTATGCAAGTAACGGATGCAAAAGAAGATGAAAAGGTCAAAGCGGAACTTGACATTTACCGAGACACGCCTATACGATTACTCGGTGAGTTTAATGCCTTTATAGTTTTGTTAACATCTGTATTAATACTACTTACGCCATTCAATTGAAACCCTTTTTTTTTGCCTCATTTAATTCAATACATAACGTTTTTGTCTATAATATGCATGGTTGAATTGTTATTCAGTACTCATTAAAAATGTTCTCCTTTCTTTGTTCCATTTTTGTTCACAGGCTATGCTAATGAAGTGGTAAGATATAAGATATATATGTATCACAATTCACTATATACATATTATTATTATGAACGAAACATATTATGTATTAAACTATAATGGCTATAGCCATTGTTATTATAATAACAATGATGTTCCTCTTTAATATTATTACGTTCATATGGTTTATAATCTTTCATACTATAAATTATTACATGTGTACACATAAAATAGACTTTTGATTCTAAGTATATATAAAGTACTTTATATTTAACTTATTATTTTTTTTGTTGTATTTACAGGGAGAGAGTTTTCGTTCATTGGTCAATGTAAACGTTGTTCGTGCTTCATATGTTGTAGCTTTTTCATATGTCTTTGCGGATACTGCCGATAAAACTCAAAGAATTTACATAAAAACGAATGACAAAATCCAGGCTGCAAAGTCAGGACTGGATTGTTTGATTTGGCAAACATTTGCCAGTGTAAGTAAAAATATAATATAAGTAATAAATATAAAACAGCTTGTATAAATATAAAATATTAGGTGTACATATAATATACGTATATATATATATGTATGTATATGTATATATACGAATATTGAATATTTTGTTGTGGATCCTTTTATAGGTAGCAATTCCAGGATACGCGATTAACAGATTGTGTGCATCGTCATTATTTCTATTAAAAAAGACTCGATTACCTACCCCCATCGCTAAATGGACAACAACATTTCTAGGATTGGGGAGCATACCTTTAATCTATCAACCTATTGATAATTTTGTTGATTATGTTATGGATAAAACATTTAGACAATTAGTTAATACCGAAGACAACAATAAAGACAAATAATAAATAAATAATAGTGATAAGGAAGGAGAAGGGATAACAAATCGATTGATACATGTACATACATGTACAAAGAACAGTCATGCAATACACTATACACACACTACACATAATATAATAATTAATGGTTCATAATACTATATTATTATATATTATTATAGTATAATATACCTCTACTTTTGTTTCAAGAAAACAAAAAAAAAGAAAAGAAATGATAATAATACTCTGGTATACAACTTTTATTATAATAATATTACATGACATCATGTTTTAATGTGTGTGTTAGTATGAAAGTATGTATATTTAGAAACACAAATGTAGTCAACGGTAAGGGAAAACAGAAGAATACTATATATAAACTCTATTAAAAGCTCTACTTATAGCTCAATGAATACATACATACATACATACAAACTTTAAGAATGACTATACATGTTTTCGAGTTTTACAATAGCAGTCTAATGTACTGTATGTACAATGTACTACTTGAAACATGCGTATAGCAATATATTTAATGTGATGTGACAATTCATCTCAAGATATTAAAAGCGATTGTACTAGTAGTACGTGTTACATATTATTTATTATGGATACTTATATAATATTATAATATATTTATTTATATAGCGTAATATGAGATGCTTTTTAAACAAATGAACTAATGTACTGTGCAACTAATAAACGATTTAGTCTTCCTATATATAGACCGACTGTACAATAAAAAAAAGTATATATATAAACGTTATAAAATTATGTAATATATAATATATATACTACAATAGTAGTTTGACATTACTAGTCCACACAATAATGAGTCACATATATGTAATAAAGTGCAACTATATAGTTCTACATACATGATATGTAGATACTGAATAAAATGATGGTACTATATTATAATTATTAGTTTTTTTAATCCATCCAATAAAATATAATGATATTTCCAGTTTCCGTTTTTCATTCGAAATATACTATAATAATATATTATATATATGCAACATGAAATGTATTTAATCCATATATATTAAAACAGGCATACCATTTTTTCATATTTATATATACATAATATATTTAAAAAGTAGTTAGTAAAATGAAAAAATTATTACAATTTATGATTAATTATTAATTGCAATTATTTTCCTTTCTTCGTGAGACAAGTAAAAATCGTATAATATATTAAGAGCTAGGGGCTAGGGATGTCTGTATAAAAGGCTATGTATTAAACGCGGTTTCAAAAATTCATATATAATATCAGAAATCACAAAGCCATTTCTTGTTTCTTGGATGATTTTTTTTGTACAAAGTTTATATCGTATTTAACAGACATTTTAGATAATCTCATGTAGATTTAAACTTTCCTTGAAGATTGTAGTTATCTTGAATAACTAAAGAGAGACAGTTTTATTTGCATTGATGTATAACTAAACAAATTTCTTCAAAAACAGGTTAGCACTTGGAACTTTAAAAAAAAGTATCACTATTGTGAATTCTAAACAGGATCGTGTATAAATATATTATAACTTTTATAACACCTTTTATAACACCCTAAAGTATCTGTAATAATTGGTGTACATTATATAAGTAATTATAATAAGAGTTTAAAAATGTATTTTACATAACTCATAATCTAAATTATTGGGTATATATGTATGTTTTTGACTTCGTTTTGTCTCAACTAAGGACTATTGAATTATAAAAAAAAGAAAGCTGCTGTCAGTTTTTTAAGCTGTTAGTTTTATAGTACTTTTAGAATAAAAGTTGTTTTATTTTTATGTTTCAGGTTGGAAAACAATCCAGAGGAATCAACTATACATCATAATAAACGAATTTCGGCAAGATGAATGAAGGACTAATGCCTGTAAGATTTTAATATCCTCTTTTATTTGTTGACAATATTATATGCACATAATATTATATGTATACATACAAATGTTCTATTTTACAACAAAAATAATAATCAGTATTGTTACAATTTCATCCATAATCCGAAACAAGACTCTATAACAATAGTAGACGGGAATCCATCAAAATTATAAGTCTTGTAATTTACTTTATCACCGTCAATTTTACACAAAAAAAGTTTACAAAATTCTTGCACTTTACAAAGTATAATATACCTTTATACCTGGTAGTCTCAACCATTGTAAAACTTTCAAGTTACATGAATTTTTTGACAATGGTTGCACCCGGAGATGTGTTTATGTATCATGGTAAAGGTACTTTGTAAAGTACAAAAATTGTGAACTTTTGTATAAAGTTGACGGTGATAAAATAAATTACAAGAATTCTTTTAATGTTCATGGGTTCCCCTCCAACGTGTACAAGTGGTTATCTTTCTTAATCATTAATCGCGTAATAATAACATATAACATAGCAAGTAATATGAAATATATATTATAGCTTTTGTAAAAAAATATCAAAATTTGAGTTTCGATTGAAATTTTTTTTCTTTTCTTTTTTTTTAAACATGTTTTTGAATATTCCATAACAGCAAATTCAAGCACTTATTGCTTTTCCACCTGGTAGTATGAGCTCAAACAAATCGAAAGCTCGGAGTCATCCCTATTATAAAAAACCAGGTCGAAGTCATAATCATGATACGTGTGATGCATGTTCTCAGGTAATTTTATATCTTCAATTTTTATGTGCATCTTCTTTTTCTTTTTTTTTTTTAATAAAATTTAACATGATAGATTTTATATATTATTATTGTCTTTTAAAAGTATTCGTTTGATTAACTAAAATGTTTATGATCATCTGTAATAAAAAAAATAAATAAACAAGTGTTTTGTAATTAAAGAAGTCAGACATCAAAACCCAGAGTGTGTTAAAAAATTATGTATACTTAACGTTTTAAAATACTTTTTATACGTGGTATTATGTTTTATTCCTAAACTTTTTTTTGTATGTATATAATATATATATATGTATTTTTTCCCCTCAAGGCTGGTGATTTACTTTGCTGTGATACTTGTAATGCGTCGTTTCATTTACTCTGTGTCAATCCACCATTAACTTATGACCAAATTCCAGCAGGGGGCTGGAGATGTCATCGATGCAAGAGTACACAGGTAAAAAAATTACACATATTTGCAGATTTGCATAATATATTAAAATATATTTGTATTACAAACCCCTTCTCTTTCATTTGTTTGTTGAGTATAAAGTAACTTTATCAATATTTTAAACTACTTTATATCTTTATACATACATACATATTATGACATTTGTTATGTATTATATACATCAAGCAGGCACAACCTGATCAATCATCAAAATCAAAAACATCTCGAAGAACTGGGAAGAAAAGATCCGCCCCATCTTCAAATTCAGCTATAAAACCTCCTGATGTCCCTTTGAAGAAATCATTAATGGATCCATCAACAAAATCTGATGACAAAAAGATTTTGGCTAATGAAGGAAATGTTGTGGAAAAGTTTTTTCAAAAAGTTGTAGATATTGCACGTAAAATGAATCCAGAACAATATGTACTACCGAAAGAGTTTATGAATTTTGGAGCTCAACAATTTCCAGGTTGGTTATTAATATCATATGAATATTCAATATTCTTTTCTTTTTGTTTTACTTTATTAGAGTTGTCTATGAGGAAAAAAAAAGAAGTATTCTTATATAATTTAAAAAATACATTTTTAGGAGCCCCACGCCCTGTTGTAAAAAAGCAACCGAAAGCAAATAAACAAATAATTGAAATGGAAAATGGAATGGTTCCAAATCCATGTGTCCTGTGTTTTGTTTGTGACATGTATGTTTGTGACTTTCAGACTATTTCATAATAATATTATTACAAATTTGTGTCAAATTATTTTTTTAACCTTAACTACTTGTTGATGAGATAAATATTTATTTCATTATTCATAAATTTATATTATACTAATGACTAATATAATTTTATTTTATTATTATTATTATTATTATTACATCTAGGTCTTGTAGAAAAGGTCCAATGATCAGATGTGATTCCTGCTCAGCATGTTTTCATTTTGATTGTCTTAATCCTCCTTTAACCGGTGTTCCACAAGGGAGGTGGAGATGTCAATTGCACACTGAGCAAGTTCTTGAACAAAAAGTATTAAAATCTTTGTCTTTAACTGAGAGAGTAGCATTGTATGACAAGTCAAAACAACCGTTTGATCCTATTCAAACTGCCCTCAATTTTGTCACCAAAAGCCAACGTGCCAAGTATTATTATTTTAGAAGCAAAATTCCACATAAGGGGAAAAACCCTACCAAGGTATTTTTTTAATAATATATAATATTTATTGTAAAAAAAAAACAATAAAAGTATACTTATACCGATAAATAAAACTTCCAAACTACTGTGGGTTTACTCTAACATGTTTTTACATTTCAAATTTAAAAAAAAAAAGATTCCTGGAGCTGTTGTGCAGTGTTATGCTTCAAATTCCAGTGATGATGATGATGATGATTTACCAGTCTGGCCTAATGTAAATGGAGTTTCTAATCACATTTATCAAAAAGGCCATTTTTACGTAAGTATTTGATTTGTTTTTGTATTTTTACTGGAAATAATACTAGTTAATAACCATTTTGGTTGTAAATTGGAATTATAATAATATAATATTATTTGTATAATTGTATTACTATTCATTGTATTTAAAATTTAAAATTTAAAAAAAAATCAACAGTATAGACACTTCAAAAATTTAATGTATGTTGTATAATATTATATTATGTATATAATTTTTTGCACATCATTTTCTTTTGGTAGAGAAAACCAAGGATAGACGAAGGTACGACGACACCTTTAAAATTATTAGCAGATGTAGCCACAATGGAAATATTATCCAGTCAAAAATTAGTTCAACAAGATGAAGAACAGATTAAAAGTAGTAGCAAAAATAACAGTTCTGAACAACAACAACAGCCACATAATGACAAGGATTGGAAAAACTTAAAGCCTAAGGAAAATTCAGATACAAACGGCCCTACATTAGAACAGCGTTTATTAGAATTAAAATATAAACGTAATGATATGGGATTGAAAGAACCCGATGATGATCTACTTGAAGGACTTGATATGAAAACAATTCGTTCTTTAGCAGCTTGTAAGTTAAGAGAATTACGAAGTGATGAAACGATTGAGAGCTCAATTTCAGGTACAGAAGGAAATGAAACACCACCTCATTCAGCAGCTCATCTTCCAAATAGTGTAGCAAATCCAAAGTCTTTGTTGTCTAGTTCAAGTATAAATGACAAACTTCCGTTAACAGTAAATGGCATTGAGGTTAGTTTTCATTATATATATATATATATATATGTTTTCATTGGATACCCATGTTTTTGTCTATGTACACACAAAAGTTCCATGTAACAAAAGTTACATGTAAGACGTTTGTTTGTGCAGGAGCGTTATTATCGCTTTGTAGGGAATGCCTACAGTTGTAATATTTTTGTCCCTTTTTATCTCACTTATAATAAAGTGATTACAATTTGTTTGTTTTTTTTTTAAATATTTTATATTACTTGTTGTACCTAATGAGCTATGCTTAGTTTACTGACTCTAAAAAGAAGAGGAGAATAAAAAAAGTTCAAAGTGGGCATTTCTTAAAAAGAATGAAACTTAAGAATAAAAATCAAAAAATATCTTTGTCATAATTCAAAAACCGTCGAACAAAAAATTTATCACCAGATGATGTAATATTTTTGCTTTCCAAATATTTATTTACATGTCTCAAATTTTTGTGTTCTGATTTTCTAGATTGAGGAAAAATTACCTGAAGGAATTAGAGAGGAAAAAGTAGAGATTCCCTTACCATTTATTACATTACAAATATTGAACTCAAATAAGGAAATTAAATTTGAAGGCGAATCTTTTACAATTGGCCGAGGAGAACAAAATGACCTAGATTTGAGAGAGCATTCAAATTGTACTACACCTGTTGATGAACACTGTGTAATATTTTATGATTACGTATGTGCAACTTGGGAACTTGTTAACTACAGGTAAAATTTTCAGTTCTACAACAATCTAGTTATACTGTATAACTTATACATGCAATAAATTCCAAAGTTGTAATGCTAAATAGAAAATAAGTAATCATTTATTATTATAATGCTTTTACTGACAAAATACCATCATTATTTTTCTTTTATGAAATAGCCCTGATGGAACTTTTGTAAACCATTGTTTATATGGATGTGATGGAGATAAAATAAATCGAAAGAAATTAAATACAACTAATAATAAAAAGAAATCAAATCCCTTACAAGAAATTATTGATACAACTTCTGAGCGTTTTTCACTAAAAAGCGTTTTACAATCAAAACTAGATGCCCGATTAAAGGTATGCCAACAAAAAAAAAATTATGATGTCTAATGGTATGTATAAATTAGTGAACACAAATAATCTTGTCCCTGCACTGCTTGTAAAAGATAGTAAAAAAAATTAAAACCGTTCAAGTTTGAAGCAGTTAATGTATATTTTTGAACGGTCGTTTAAATATGTTTAGTGGGAGTAAAAATTAGTCACTAATCTTAAAAATCAAGTACATGTAGCACTGCTAATTCTTTTCTACTTGAATTTTTCTGTCAAAATTTATTCGCAGTGACGCAACGTTTTTAAATGACCAAAAGTGAATATAAAGAAAAGGACTACATCAACAACTTTATTTAACTTAAAATTTCAAAGGTTTTTATATAATATACCATGTATTTTGATTTTGTAGAAACGTAAAGATTGCCCATGTACCAGTCTTTATTCCAAACAAAAGGAGGTGTGGGAAGGTGGAGCAAAATTATACGAATCAACACGTATTCAAATTGGTTGTGTAAAAATGGTTGTATCCGAAATTGGATGTGAAGGGAAATTAATTACAGTTCCAGTTCAAGATCCATTTAGAAAAAAATCAGAAACTACTAAAGGACAAAAGTCGAAGAAGGAAGAAGATGATGAGGATAATGATGAAGATGATGATGTGGATATAAAAGAGGAACCTAATGTCATTATGACTTCTTTGTCCCGAGAAAATGAGGAAAGTGATAAAGAATCAAAAACTACTGATGTAGTAAAAGGTCAAGATAGTAATAACGGTAAAAATGATAACAATGATGGACAAGTTTCAACATCTACAAGAACTTCACGTCCGAGGAAAAAAATTAAAACTTTAAAAGTATTAGAAAGTGAAGAGTCCTACGCAACAACTAATGCAACTAGTACTAAAGCTTCTACTCGGGGACGTAGAAGAGGAAGAGGGGTTGGAGGTGGAACTTCTACTAGAAGAAAACGCAATAGTGGTGGTCAAAGTCGGGTTGTTAAAACACCTACAAAAAAGATTTCTCGTCGTGGTCGTCGTTCTACTACAGTCAAAGATGAGGAAGAGAAACATAGTTGTGAGGATGACAAAGTAGTAGTAGTACAAGAATCAGAAAAACATGAAGAACAGGAGGATAATGAACAAAAACAAGAAAATCCAGCACAATTTGAAGTAGTAGAAAAAAAAGAACAACTACAAGAAGAAGAAATGGATACCAATCAAATACAGTCTACTACTATTGAATTACAAAATTCTGACAAAGATTCTAATAAATTAACTACAGAAGAAACTATGGATGTCGACGAAGAACCTGTACTTCCAACTTTGTTGACTGACCATAATTATGTTGAAAATTCTGAAGAAAAACAAGTAGAAGAAGGTCACTGTCTACAAAATGAAGTCATAGAGGCAGAACCATCTGTTATTGTACAAGAACATGTAGAAGAAGTTGTAACGACTGCTGACTCATGATGTAATATCGAAATTTAACTTGTTTTTTAGGGTGAAATTTGAAAAAATGTGTGTATATATGCATGTTGCGTAAGGATTATATTATTATATGATACAAGTATTTTATTATTTAAAAAGAATCAAAAGTTTTTGCTAATTTTTTGTTTAAAACATCCGTATTATAAATTTAAGCTTCCTATTATTTATTTCCCATATTATTTTACTTGTATATTAATTAGTTATTACTGTATGAATACTCACATTTTACTGTTTCCTTTTCAATGTAAATATTTTTAAACACGCATGCATTTCCATGTGAGTACACACAATGTGTATTTAAAAGGTATAAACGTTGTCGGTAGTCAGTAGTAATGTATACATACTGATAGGGAAGAATTTTGTAAAAAAAAAACGTGTACTATCAAAAGTTATACTGTAATATCAAACTATTTTTTCGCAAGCGTCTGTACGTTCTATTAGATATATATTATATATATATATATATGTATATGTACACATGAAAATGGTGAAACCATTTTAAATAATAATTAAAATAAATATTGCTTGTAAACTGTACAAAAAAAACTGTAAAATACTGACATTTAACACAGATGAATATTTTACCTAAAACCTTAACAAACCTAGCTTTACTTTTATTATTATATAGACCTAGCTACTGTATTTTAACTACTTAGGTTATGTTACATAACTTATGTAATATATTATATCATTTAAGTAGACGTTTCTTCTACAAGAATTGTTTCGTAATGAACAGAGTTTTTAAAACAACAACAAAGGTTTTTTCACTATACGTTTTTGGCATTGCTTCTGGGATATTTACAGTTCATAGGTCATTGTAAACTTCATTAGTCGTTAGTTTTATACATGAGTGTGTATTTACTGTAAATATGTATACTAGTTGTAATGATAATATATGTAATGAAGATATTTTGTGCTTCTATTTTCAGAATTTAATAGATCTTTATATCTCAGAATCTTGAATAGTTTGTCGATTAAACAATATTATAATAACATCTAATGTATACAATTATAAATTATATATATATATGATATACGAGTTCACATATGCAAATGGATTATTTTACAGTATAAGTAATGGATGAGAATAATGATAATATATATTAGGATAGCAATGTAGGCATGATTGTCTGAATATTTAACAAACGTAAACTTGTATGGTGATATTTTATACCGTGCAAAGTGCAAACAACATTTCTAATAATAATATGTGTTACTTATGTTTTAGTCTTCGTACTTTTTACAAGCTACTTATAAGATGGAACTGTAATAATAAAATAAAAACTACAATCTATATTTACCTCATTTGTGTACACATCTACATATGTATCTAGTATCTACTATCTATACAGATACGTATATTACATACGTATGTATACTATATATATATATATATACATAGTGCATTTTCATTCTGAGGGAAGAACCATTTTTCAATGCCATATAACCTATAACATGATAGTACTTCATACTATATTATACAGATATGTGTGACTGCATGATGCAACTCTAAGCATTTTTCTATTGTTTTACATCCTGGCTGCATAATAACAGTACTAGTGCCCAGAATTTTGAAAGCATAGTTTAGTCGTATCGATGCATATTATTATTATGTACTCAAAAGTTTTGGCTTATGCTCACATAAGCCAAAGATGTACGTCATGTAGATTGGAAAATTTCAAAAGCTACACTCTAAGTATGTTTGTCCATAATAGTTATTAATTCAGTATATAAAATTAACTATAATATTACTAGTCTATTAGCACTCCACTCATGGTATTTGAGTGAGTGTTCATACATATATATTCAACATGATCGTTTTTGCAAGCTGCAAGCATAATATTTGAACGGTGAAAGTACTTATGGTTGGTCGACTTTCTCTTTGGTGATCAGGAAAAGTGTGTAGGTTCATGAATTTTAAAAGTATTTAAACGTCTGTTATAATGAAAAGTGAATGTAGACAACACTGGAATTTTTCATACAACAAAGTTATATAGGTATATTATTCTGATTCAGTTTAAAACAATTGTACAGGAGACAATATGACAATATGACTCCACATGCAACAATATATTTATAATATTATTATTATAATATAATATGGAGTAGAATAGTAGTAGAAATAACAATAAATGAAGGGTCAATATTCTTTAGTAGTGTCCGATTATACTTTTCTTGTTTCTTGTTGGTTACTAATCAATGATTAGCTAGGTAATATAGTATAATATATTTTGTTGTAATATTATCATTATGTGTGTAATAATTTTTTTTTGTTTTTTATTTTATTTTTTATTTTATTTTTTTAAAAGTGAAAACCACACTCGATCACTTTGATCACATAAATTTGTTAACACTGCTGCGAAAATTTACGTAAATTCTACACTTAGTTTGGGGGAAGGATTAAAAAGGGACAAGTTGTTATTTGAACAAAAGTTCACATATATATGATTCTGTTTATACATACAGAAATGCTGTTTGTTGCTTGTGCTTAATAGTCAATATTATCAATGTATTATAATTTATAATGTATAATATATGTAAAAATCTTATTTGACGATGACGACGACGACTGACTAATATATATGTATATAGAAATGTCCCCTTGTCTTCCATTTTACATGGAAAATTTATAATGTATTATAATGTTCGTTAATTTTATTATACATGTATATATACTTTATTATCATTATTATAATATTCATTATGTATTTATCTCGAGCTAAATATTTCTGTACTACTGTTTTGTGATTACATAAACTTGTTTATTTACATTTACATGTTCCTTCATGCTCACAACAAGTTTTTACAATATTTCATAATTCATAACAAAACAACACAAAAAAGTTAATGCTAAAATTGTTATTTTCAATTTTTTTTTTTTAAAAAAAAAATCAGTTTGATTTTCTTAAAAAACATTAATGTTTCATCATAATTATCTTTCTTTTTATCTTTTTATATTTATATAATATAACATTACGTATTTAATTAATAGTTAAAGGTTATGTTGATTTGAGCCTGGCAACCAAGGACCCCCCAAAAAAACTAACATACCCATGTATCTAGAATCATAATAATTATATTTTATGTAATACATAAAATAATTATTATGATTACTGTACATAATTTGTGTGTACTGTCAATAAACAATAAATTACATCATAATGCATAATAATAATAATAATAATGATCATAATCATAACAATTTTTCTTTCCGTTTTCAATTTTTTCGCACTATATTTACTATATAGTCTCGTCATAATTATGCTGCGATCAGTTTTAATCTGTATGCAGAAAAGGGATGGTTTTATCAATACAAAAAAGTACGACTTCGTACTCGTTATCTTTAGTCATCCAGTTCGTCCCATGAGGAAAGAAATTATGTGGTATAAAAAAAATGGTAGTCGAAAATCTATCCATTCCTACGGGCAGTGGTTCCTTGTTTATCATCATCTTCTGGAGGTTCACTTTATAGGACATTCAAAAATTTCAAGGAAAAAAGTTTGTGAGTTTTTTTTTTTCGTCTTGTGCTGACAATAAAACTAGATGAAGATTCATTTGTTTATACTTTCTCTTTACAATCATCTAGTATTTGATATTTTTGTTTGCATAAATTTCACAATTATTCCACACCTTGTAAATTCTTCTCGTCCAATTCTTCATGTATTATATCAATTTTCCTGAGAAATATTCAAATAATAGATTATACCACACAATCCAATCATCAATATTAATAAATACATGGTATTTTTAATTTATGTATTATGGAGCAAATGAAGATTATTTTATGGTTTTGAATTGAATAAATAAATAAATAATAAATAATTTCAAGATTATGACAACATGGTTCATGTACATTAATAATAATAATAATAAAAGAAAGACAGGCAAAGAAGGCAACATAACAAACAAATTAAATATCAAATAACCTATAAAAAAAGAAAGAAATGTAAACACAAAATTCATTCTCATCATTAACATCATATAAATACATTGCATAACATTATCTTTTCAGTAAACTAAATGAAGGATGTATTTTTTTCATCCCACACCCTGATTTTCACCCTTTTGAAAAACAAACTCCACATAGTACGTACAAAAAAAAGAGGTAAAATTATAGACTCTACAAACACAGATTTTATACAAACTTAAAACTGAATTTTCGTAAACCTTAAATAATGAAATCATGTACTTTTTATCATCTACAGAGAGATAGTCACTACAATAAAGCTCCACATGAACAAAAATCAAATACATTTACTTACGTTATTTCCTGAAGGTTTTGATGTTGTTGAGCCACCAGAAGATGAAAATGAAGTTGGACCAGCCGATGAGTTTTGATCTCCACTGCTTGGACCATCCTCGGACTTATCATCTGTATTTTCAGTTTTCATGACTTCCATTATTTTATTTTTGACATAGTCCAATGGTGATATTCCCTCTCGCGTACCAGTACCAGTTCTTCTAGTTGGACCACCCGGCATTGCCATTCCTTCTGGTTTGATGCTGGAAAAATCTCTCCCATCGTCGTTGACACTGTAATGCAAGACCCCCATAAGATAGATCTGCAGACTGATATTAATTTGAGTGTAATTTAAAAGTGTAATTTCCGATTCCTCACGGGGGATATTGTAATTCTTTGGACGGCGGTCTCTGATGTTGAGCCTCATTGTGAACCACACGAATTATGTGACGTTCGTCAGGATGATTCATCTGCTGTTGGTGCTGCTGCTAAAAATAGATATACATATACATACCGAAAAAAAATTTAGACATTTAAAATTTAAAGTAATAATATACATTATATACTACTCAAATAAATATTATATGTACTATCCTTTATTATTATATAAACTTTTAGGGTACACACATAAAAACATCAACATGAAAAAACAAATACTATTTACTATTTTTATATACATACTTCATATGTACCATTTCCTACAGTAAAACTGATTATTAGACTACATAATGTGCCCAGGAGTAAAATTCAATACACTAGTCAAAAGGACTTTTATGTTATTTTATATTATATTATACAAAAAAAGGGTAAGAATATGATTTATAGTATATAAAAAAAAGAAGATTAATATAATTCGTACATATTCTGCTCGTTCTTTCTCATGTTGAAGAGCACGTCTTAATTTCCAATTAAATGGTCCCATGTTATCATCCTCTCGTTTCGATGGAGGTCCGGATGCTCCACGTCCCTCCATGTTATGCTGCTGTTGTTGTTGTTGTTGTTGAGAATTTCCAGCTCCTTGTCCACTAGTTGAACCTTTCCCAGAAGCATAATGATTTATGATTAAAATCAAAAGTATAATTATTATTAAATTCTAAAATATTAACTATAATTATTATTAAACATTATTTTATTAATGTCCATACTTCCGTCTAAATCTGCATTTTAATGATAGTAATAGAAGTAATGTATTCGTACTAAATACTAACATAAACTACTATGTCTATAGGTTGAAAATATTTTTGTCCCTTTTATTTTTGTTTCAATATTATAATATTTTTCTCATTCAATAATATTTCATCCCTCCTTTGATTAATGAAATACATACTAACATTCTCCTTTATTTCTCATTCATTTCCTTTTATAAAACCTTTAATCTTATATACTTACTTACCTATACCATACATGAATAATAATAATGATACAAAATAATTATACGAAATAATAAAAAGTATAATAATAATTATTACTATTCTAAATTACTATTAATTAATTATATAATTTGTTGTAATACAATCTGATTTGTCATCTTGGTTACCTGAAACTGATTTGCTGATAATTTGGTCTATATGATCACCCCATGAAAAATTTCCGATTTTATCTACATTAAATTACACCATTTTAGCATACTTTTATAGAGTACAGAAACCAATCAACAAATTTTTACTATCTACTTTGATACACCAACTAGTCCAGTCTATTACATGAATAACTTTACAAATCACATCAACTAATGTACTATAATCTAATTGTAAGCTTCTACTGCCCCTATCATGCCATAATAATAATGATTTACATTCTAGGTAATATATATATATACGTCATACATACATATATACTCCAACCAAGAAAAAGTTAACGGTGTTATATATACCCTTATCCCTTAATGATACTACCAAAATAAAAAGTTTTAAAACTATGAAAATGCGTAACAAATGTTATAATGAGTAGATGTGAGTTCAATGATATAAGCTTTTATACAAAACAGGTTTAAAAACTAGAAATGAAACTTGTTCAAAAGAACCTATAGTAGATATCAATATGAAAATTCAAATAAAACTACCATTTACTCAAACATATTTTATGAAACTAGAAACACGTATACTTAGCAAATAACACAAAAATTATACTACACCAATATGAATGACAAAATTAATAATTAATAATAATAATTAAAGCACAATACTTCAAATTCAATGGGCAAAAACATTTCTATGTAAACTATTACAAGACATGTATATATGTAGTATATATTTATAGGACAACCCATAACAGTAATAACAAAAACAACTAATACGTTTGAACATAAAGATGATGATCACAAAAAAAAATATACACACTAAAAATAATAATTATTTACCTTGTGAATTCTTGCTGTAGTCGACACGGGAATCTTCTTGTTTTATGTCATCATGATGTGACACATTCAAATGTTGGCCACTTTGACTCTGTTGCATAACACATGTATAATATATTTTTATGCATAATAATAGTAATAATAATAATGTAATATACAAAAGGTACCTATTATATGTTTTCAACACCAAATTAGGTTTTTTTTTTCTTTATAAATCTTACGAAATTAACCATTGAATTTCCATGCATTTGCTGTTTAGGAGGAGGTGGTTGTTGCTGCTGTTGTTGTCGAGGTTGGCATAAACTTTGAAACAAACGATCACCAGTTCTAGGAGCTGGTGCTGGAGATTGTCTATCATGAGGAGATGGTTGATTTATCTGGTGAGTAATAATTGCATCAATCAATGATGCTGCTGTTAATGTTGCGTCTTGCTGAGCTTCTCGGTTACCAAATCTATTACCATCCATCACCTCTTTACGATTTCTATACATACATATATTAAATTCAATAATAAGATAATTACAAATTTTAAAAGCCAAAATCCTAATACGGCCTAATAAATTATGTTTTGTGGTGGTATTTATACTTAGATCGGAAATTAAATATCCAGAAAAAGGCCTTGTTTTTTTTTTTTTTTAAAAAAAAGAATTCAATACCTAGATAAATCACTTGATTGATTGGGAACTTGCTGTTGGGGAGGAGGTCCAGGGTGCCCTTTGGAAATTAAGAACATTCAATTAAAACAATATTTACATTGCTAAATCTAATGTGTAATAATGTAAAAGGCTTCGTATTACTATAGACGTTACGTTAAAAAATCAATCAATTGAATATATTTATAAAATTACTATAAATTTGAGGTGGAAGTTGATGAGGAGGAGGCTGTGAACTTATTCTATTACGCTCCATTTCAGCCATACTTTTACATAAACCTTCCCGAACAGCCATATCAACTCTAGGTAAACCAACACGATTTCTATGTTCTTCCTTTGGAACAGGTAAACTTGGTTGTGCTGCAGCTACATCAACTATTTAATTAATTAAATGATGAAATGCATATGAATATATTATGCATACATACATTTTGTCATCAGCTACTTATTTTGTTTTGTTTTTTTTTCATTTTGGTAAAATGGGTTCATTAAATGGATGTTTTTACAAAAGAAAAGTATTGTTCATACCTAAAGAAGCAAATGCATCATGCGGATACCTATTTGGTTCCACTTTGACTACAGAACCTTGAAAAAAATAAGAATAAAAACTCACTTTTAGTAACTCCTGATTTTCTTTACTGTCTCTTAAAATAGAAAGTCAGTACCCAGTTACATTAACTGTCAAAAATATTTCATTTATCATACATACTACTTAATATTTTATCTTTAAATATTATTAGTTGTTAGTTTTATTAATTTAAAAATCAAATCATAGTCAGACGTCTCCCTTGTTTTCAGCAAGACCAGTTTAGTCACTCACTATTCAGTGGGTTCAGCCCTTTCGGACTCTAAACAGTGGGAACATTACTATTTCCTTTTCTCTTTTTTTTCCTTGTTAAAAGAAAAAAGAGTAGGACATTTACACATAGTTCACGGACTTAAACAGTTCTAAGACACTGGGAGTAAATTTTATCATCATTCCAATTTTTCGTTTTGTAAAAGGCATTGCATATTATTATAATGTATTTTATTTTTATAAAAAGGTGACACAATGAATAATTTATTAATACGGCAGAAATAACCATGAGTTTCCTAAAACTTAAATGTAATATACCCACCATCATGTACACTCATACATACCATGTGCACATAAAGCATACATTTCTTATAAAGACTATAAAATATGATTACTGTATATAACAAACATGTATAATAATAATACACATAGAACTTACGATGAGCACCCGTACGATGAATGACTCCTTGCCTTGGTGGTGGTACCTTTTGAAAGGAATATAAAGTTATAGTAAATATATTATAACTTATATAAAGTTGTAAAAAAACTGAACTATTATATCAATTATATTATCAAGTTGAAATGAAACACAAGTCATGTTAATAGAAAAATTATCATAATAATCTTATATACTTGTGGAGGAGGAGTTGATTGTCTATAGATCTCATGACGTGGTGGGATAACATATACAGGTCCTCCAGAAGGCGGACCAGCTCCTGATACCGGTGGCATGTTACGTTTATTTGGATCTACACCACGACTAAGTGATTGTTGTTGCTGTTGCTGCTGTTGTTGTTGTTGCTGCTGCTGGATTGGAGACGGTGGATGTGGAGGTTGTTGAGAATACTTCTTTTCATTAATCTGATCTGAACCACGATGACCGGATGCAGGCGTCAGCATTTGTTGTGACGTGTAAAAATCATTTATTATAATTTGTCTTGAATTGTTATGTTGGCTGTAAATAGATTACATTTACAAATGATTATACTTGAATAAAACATGAAATACATTAAATATCTTATAAACACACTATATGTGATTTTCTATTCTAATTCTTTTTGCTTACTCTAAACCAAATGGACTAGGAGCACCAGGTGAAGAAGATCGCTGTGAACCTGAAGACGGTGGTCTTTGTCCATAGTACGGGGAACCTAATAAATAATGTATAAGAGAGAGAGAGAAAACTTTATTGTCGCTTTTACAGAATTGTAATAGCCAAAAAATGACTAAGCATTACAAACACAC
>JAQGBH010002793.1:0-22553 GCA_034698265.1 Sminthurinus aureus
CGAGGCCTCGTATTTTGTTGTAAATAGGAAACCTCGAACGTAACGAGGGCAACAAAATCGAAGCCATGATCTCTATTCAAAAGTCATGCAGGTGCATTAGTATTATTGGTATGTGTGTACACATTATAATTATGGATGATGCGTACTTCGTACCACTGTACAAGCATAAGCAAAGTGTATAGAAAGTAGAAAGTAGAACGTTCATGTAGACGTATGATCCGCACTCTGCTATCCTCTAAAGTCTAAAGTCTAAACATTATACGAAAGTCATCAGTGCATGAAATGTAATAGGTTTGCCTTATGAACAGATTTCAATAAAAATGCTGGGAAAGAAAAAGGACATAATATATTTGAGTACATCAGAGATCCGAGTACAGTGTACGGTAATGTGGAATTCTAAATGTATGGTAGGCATGTATAACCTTCCCCCAGAGAGATCATTTTTTCCTACTTTTTTAAATATAAATCTCACATCTCAGCATTGTAACATGTAACATGTAACATGTAAGGTAAGGATAGTAGGTATACATTTTACATCACATAGACTAACTACACAGAATATATAGAGTTTAGGGTAAAGGGGAAAGAATTCAACTCCAGTTGTGAGTTGTGAGTTGTGAGCAAGTCCTTTAGAATTTTACTAGGTCATAAGCCATAATATTGAAGGTTGGAACTTGGAACACAACGAAATATGTAATCCTGTGAATACTGAAAGAAAAGAGAAAAGCTAAATTCACAAGTCACAAGAGGCAATGATGATTTTGATGTTCAACGGCTGAAACGGGTTTAAGAGAGAAAGAATGAAATTTCCTCACACTTTGCAAATGAGTTTTTTTCTCTTCCTGTCTTTTTTTGTTCCTGTTCAATACTTTCAAAAAGTCATATAAAACTCCACTACTTGTATGGAATGGAAAGAACTCTACTCTGTTCTCTGTTCAGTATTAATTATGATACTAATATTACAATATTAGTCATGTATGTAAGAAAGGTATGTATGTGTGTAGTAGTTTAACACACGCATACATAATGCATTATGAAATACAGATTACAGATGTAAAATACCTGGGAACTGACACTGTGTTCTGTGTTCTGTGAATTGTTAATATATTACGGACACGTGTCTTTATTATTTCATGTCAATCTGAGCAAGACAAATCACAAATGAACCAACGTTATTCATACATTACCGTCATCAGTCATTGTCTAAAGAGTGGGCATTACAAGTTATGAATGACTAATTATGGATAATGAATAAAAGAGAAGGACATACTAAAAACTAAATACTAAAATCCTTCATTAGCATTTTACTGGTTTGTTTAATGCACAGCTCTTGGTTCTCCACTTATTGTGTATTGAGGTACTTGACTGAAGACAGAAGAAGAATTCTTTACATAAGACAATTTGCATGTGCAAACCTGAAAAATGGAGAATATCAAAGTTACATAATCCAGGGGTTATATCTTGTCATGTCTAGAGTCTAGAGTCTTGAGTCGTGAGTCGTGAAGAATTACTTCTGCAACTAATCAATGTACAAATCATTCTGTGTAGTTTTATTTAGTATTTAAGATTCAAGTTATATTTGAGTTACAAAGGGATATTTTTTTGAATTTTGAACCAAAGACAGTCAAATATACAAATTAGATGTATGGCATTTTTTTGAGGCGTACAAATCTTAATTTGACAATTTGACAATTTGAATTTGCATTTTTATCAAAATTTGTCTTTATTTCAATTTACAAAGTTCTTACTTATTACTTAGGACATTTGTCGTATATTATGCATTATGCTGGGAACTCAAGTGTTTCATTTAAGGAGATTTCTTTCTTCAAGCTTCAAGCATCTTCATTTTCCATACTCCATACTCCGTTCTACATACTCCATGGAGTACAGGTACTAGATATTCATGTAATATGTATGCACGTACCAACTTATTTTTATGCAAAAAAAAGGAAAAACGCAAAGAGAAAAGAGTAAGGGAACTTTCTCACAGCTTCACTTTAGATTTAGAAAAGAAACGATTTTTCATTTCTCATTTTCTCCTCTCTTTTCTCATATTCCATTTGTGTAGAACCAGAATCTAAAATCCAGAATCCAGGACCCAGAATTCAGAATTCAGAGTTTGAAAACTTTTTTTTTCTACAATTTTTCAAACTATTTTTTTTATTGAGGAAAGAAAACTGAAGAAACTTTGAAACTTCAATCCAAAACTTGAATCTTGAGAACTTGAGTTTCTGCATCCTCCTCCGTTTCTTCTTTTTCTTTTACTTTCTCCTCCTGGGACAAAGGGAAAACTTTGCCATTGGTGAAGAAGAAAATTATTCTGAATTTGAAATGATTTGCCTTCTTTCTTCCTTCCTTTCCGTCTTTCCTTCTTTCTCTCTTCACTACATCACAATTCACAATTATGTCTACTACGTATTATCAAGTTAACATGCATAAATTTTGTTGAATGTTATGCTCTGTCCTCCTTTCAAGTCTGAAAATATGAAATATAGAAAATAGAAAGTGAGTATAAAAATACAGTGCATCAAATGCTCAAAGATTCCTTCAGTTTTTATTTTCTAAGGTCTAAGGTTGCTTAAATAGCTTACATCTTTTTTAATTTTCCTCTGTCCCTAGTTGCGAGTTGCAAATTTGTTTTCAATTTTTCTGTTTGTTTGTATTTTGTATTTTGTATACATAAATCTTCCAATAAACAACATTAACAAACTAATCCATCAGACATCAGACATCACAGACACTTTACCTTTTTGTTCAGTCAAGTGTTTAATTTTTGTGGACATTTGAAATGTGAAATTGAAATGGGAAACTTTGAATATGTATAAGCTGAAAGCGTTTCTATATTCTACATTGATATTTGATATTCCTCATTTATACATATACTTGACGTTTGACATTATACGTATTTCGTTCACAGTAGTAGTAGTACAGAGGACACGGTACATTTTATAACAATCTACAGTCTACAAGCAAGCTGGAATTGGGAATTGTACAAGTATATATTCATTTCCCGTTTCCTCTTTCCTCGCTCTTCCTTCCAACTTCCTCCAATCAGACCTGCAGATCCAAAGTACAGTAAACATTGTAGAATCCAGAATGAGAATGGAGAATGGAGATGGAAGACAGAGTTTTGAAGTGAATCGAAAACAAAACGAGGGGGATTACTTGCTCTGAAAACTTTCAAACTTGAGAATTGAGAAGGCACGGGAACATTCAAGATTCAAGTGTCATCCTATCTACTATCTACATCTATCTGTCTATCCACTGATATTCTATATTCTGTGAACCAATTGCATTTCCCTTTTTCCTCAACTTGTCCTTCCTGCATGCACAACTCTGATATGAAAAGTCTGTCTATACAAATGTAGGGTATAGAGTATAGAGTATAGAGTGCAGAGAACAGAGAATAGAGAAGCGGAGAACTGAAAACGAGAGAGCGAGTGAGTTGTAGAGATTGCAAAGGGAAAATTAAATTGCATTTCAAAACCTTTCATTGCGAATTCTCTTCTTAAGTAGCTACAAGCTACAAGCTAATAATTCAGTTATTATACAACCATGTGATGCTCATGGAGAATGACTGAAAGTGTAGACTGTAGACTGTAGACGGGTATATCATAATATTATATCATATTCAAAGTAACAGGATGATGATAAATCCAGTAGTACAGTAGACAGTAGTGCAGAATAATTTCATACTACGTAGTTTGTAGTTTGAAACGGTCCTCTCTTCTCTCCCATTTGAAATTTGGACACTTCTTTTCATTGGCATGGATAATATTATTAAAATGTTCGTGTGAGAGAGCATCTCTAATCAGCAATTCCTCTAATTGATTATTGGCACGGCTTGAAACTTGAAGTTTGAATGAAAGTGAGAAAAGACAAGAACAAGATGCTTCTTCCTTCTTCATTCTCAGAATTTTTCTCCTTTACCCTGTACGAATGTGTTGCTTTGTTAAACCTTGTATTTTTCTTACACCTCTTTCTCTCTCTTTTGATACAAAACAGGAATAATAATAGTTATTATGACTATTATTATTAGTTTGGATTTTGGAACATGTAGTTTTTACAGCAGAGCTTTTGTATCTGTATTATACAATTTTGATTTTGACTGATTACGGAAAAACGAATAACGAATAATGATACAAACATCATCAAAGTATCTGTGCTTCAAGACGAGTATTAGCATAAATAATTTTGTAGTTTGTAGTTTGTGCTGATTGTCGATGATCATGAAAAAAATTCCAACAAACAAATTGGAAAGACTGACATATTTTTCGTGTATCATTATTTTTTTGTACTGCATTTTTCTATTACATATTACATATTACAAAGCGTTTATAGATTATAGAGTTTGTATACATACGAAATACTATACAAATGAAAATTATAAAGTGTGATTTATAATTTGTAATCCCATGCTAGCATTTGGTATTTTGATAAATGTGTACCTATAACTATTATTATGTACTTCATACTTTATACTTTTTATGCTATGGCTAATAAATTGGGGAATAAATTAATTTCTGTTTCAGCTAAAATAAAGCTTTCTTTGAGAAAAATATTTGGAGCTTTTTTTTCCCATCTTGCATAATGAATAATGAATCATGAATGATGAATTAAATAAGTGAACCTGAAATCTGGAGATCTGAGACTTTGGGAAGTTATTCGGAGATTTAAAAAAGGATATTTTATGTGTCATGAAGGATGTAGAAAGTAGAATTGTAGAGTGAAGAATGTAGGGAAAATGGCATGTCATGGACATGAAAACAGTAACTTGAATCTTGAATGAATGATGCTTCAAGTTAAAAGTATTATAATTCAGTATTCCAATTAAGAAACAGACATGATAAGTCTACGAGAAGGATTACATTATTTGAACAGGACTTTGCATAACATTATTTATGACTGTTTAATCACTACATCATAATATACACACAATAAATACATGAAGAAACTTGCGTGCTAAATATTAAATATGAGTTATGAGTTATGAGGCATCATTTTAAATATTGTTGTATAAAATGCATAATACTTGATACATAAAGCACTAGACACTAGAAACAAGACAAAAGACACCAGAAGCTTACCATCGTTAATACATGGACTAAAAGTAGAGAAGAAATTATAAGCTCCTGTCATTTAATGTGTCACAAACTCTGAATAATTTTTATTTCCTATACATATAAAAATTTATCAAAGTCATTCATGTCTACAATCTAAAATCTACAATCTGTAACAAAATACAAAATGTACATTATACTTTGTGCAAACATAAAACATGTGTAATACCTACAAACTACAAACGACTTCAAAATGTCTTCATGTTAATGAGATGAAAAATAATCCAAAAACAACAACAACAAAAACAAATGCTTGGTTTCTTGACTGTCTAAAAATATTAATATTCATGATTCTCAGATCCAACAAGGTCCAAAAACGTGGTCTTTTTTAACCTAGATTTATACTCTGTATGAGTTTCCGCATATTCTGTAATCTATCATGTAAAGACCATTACAGATTGGATTGTAAGCTTTATAATTTATAATGGATACTATCAAATTGAAAAAAGTTGAGTATTGAGTATAATATAAGTATTGTTACGAATATCCACAAAGTTGCCTTGTTACTGTACTGGTAAAAATGTTCTGTTTTTGTGGAAATGACCAACCGGAAATTTCCAATATTTTCAGAATTTACAGGATGAGAGGAATACTGATAAATCATGACTTTTTGTAAAGCAATCGTGCATACATTGCCAATTTCCAACTGACGATTGCCAGAATCGAGAATCCAGAATAAACGAGTTTTTATGTCTCCTAGGGGTCACTCAGGGCAACATGTCAAAAATAACCTGCTTGAAAGTGAAATGTAGAAGACAGAAACTAGAATCTAGAAACTGATGAAATGTACATTATTTGTACCGTAACATAACAATGGGATAATTCTGGGATTTTTGGTACAACAAAAAGTTTTGATATTGAGTTTTCTTGGAACTTGAAAATTGTGTGATAGTTTGCCTTCGTAAAACCTGGAATGTAGAACGTAGAAAGGTAGAATTTCTGCCACGTGTGACGATTGACGAGAGAAATGGACGAGGGGAAGCTGCTTTATGTGCATTGTGTGTGTAATGTATGTACTTAGAGTTTAGAGGATGTCGCATGTAATGAACTGTGTACTTTGTACAGTATATTATACTACCAAACTAGTGCCCAAGATCATCTTTTCGGTCAAAATCACTTGCTTAAAACGAATGTATAGATTTTAGAATCTAGAATCGAGTTTCCTTTTCACAAACTGTTCAATGTTCACTTTAGACATAATGCAATATTTATAAGAAATGTGTGTATCTATCTACCTGTCTGATGTCTGATGGCGTGTTTAAGGGCTCATCCTGGCTTCACGTAAGTTTCATATCATGTATCATTCTTTCTACCATATACCTTCCCTGTAAACTGCGCAAGCAAGCTGTATGGAGTACAGAGTATAAAGTGAAGAATAAGACATGGCCAGAATGTACTTTTCTATGCACTCACTATTTCTGTTCCTGTTTTTATCTATTTTGTATGTGTACTTGTAACTTATAAGAGAAAGTATGTGCAATGTACTTAGGCGGTCTAGTATGAGATAGATGAAAAGTAAAAAAAGTAAAAAGCAATACAGTTCACAGTTATTCCGTCCCGTCCTTAGCACATCGCATGGATCGTCATTTACTTTTGGCTTTCCTCCAGCTGCTCCTGACATTTTTCATGGTCCGCTTTTCAACTTTCTCCTTTTCAAAGAAACACACATCACATGTTATTCACATACATTTATGGATGTTTGCGGATGTCGGATGTACACAACCAAGATACTAGGAACTAGGAACTAGAAACACGCGTTCAACACCAATACCACCATCAATATTATTCCCATTCCAAGTACCACGCATTCGAAAATTTCAAACATTCCAAATTCCAAGCGACCACCGAGAAGTTCAAGTGCGACTCGGATTCAATATTTCTCAAATTCTCAAATGTGGGATACTTGCTACTCGCTCTTGTTCAAACACATACCGTATAATGTATAATGTATGTTCTACATAATATATCATTATGCATTATTTCAGTGAGCCATGCATCTTTCCATTTGGACGTGAGCCTTCGTACCTTGAACCATGAAACTTGTACAATCTCCAAATAGATGTATAGTGTGCAAAGTATAACTCGAGGTAAATGTAGATAAAATATCTGTAGTCTGTCGGTTGTACATGTAAAATGTAGAAAAATGCAATAAAACCCAATAAAAATGAATGAATGAGGTACATATCACGATATTCGTGAAATTGATGAGAGAAAGTTTCATTTCTCTCTCCTTCATTTATCTTTTTCAAAAATTTTATTAATCAATTTTCTACAAATTTTCTTTTTCCGCTGTAACTTGTATCCACTATCAACTTTCTTCTTTCTACTTTCTACATTCTACATCAATACACCCCTGTATAAAATCCACCATCATACATACTACATACTCCTCTCAGTTTTGTACTTGTATCAACTAACATCAAACATTTTTCTTTCGCTCATCTGGTTTTACAAGTATTTATTTATTATTAATCCTATCAGTAAAAAATACTTGTGCTGGTGCGTGCCGTGCTATGAGTTTTGAGTTGATCAATACATCTACAATCTACTATAGAATCTAAAGAATATAGAATGTGTAGTAGATTTTAGATTTTAGTACAGTATACAGATGTATAGTGTATATGGTACAGTGGTACAATATTGGAAAGTTAGATCACAACTCACAACTTTTATAGTTAGTTACCTCTGTAAATTGTGTACATTGTGCATTCAGATACTTTTCAGAGAAACGTATATCTTTTCCAATATTTGATATTAGCCAAGAGCTGGATGAGATGTGAGATGTGAGATCTGAGGCCATTGGAGTGAAAGGTAAATCCTTTTCCGATTTAGCAATTCCACAATCGTACCCATTCGTATCCATGAACGAACTGTGAATAAAATAACTAACTAACGATGAAAATGGATATCAGTGGAAAATGGAACACCTAATAATGCTCTTTACATTTTATGTGAAATACAGAATTTCCTACATTCGACATTCTACATGTGGGATCTAGCATCTTGCCAATAAAATGAAAAGGAAGAAAAAGAAGAAGAAGAAAGATATATAATAATATAATATACAGTATACAGACTAGGAGAGAAAAGAGGGAAAGTTTCCTTGAAAGAAATGAAAGGATCATGCGATCCGTCTACCTGCTTTTACCTTCTCATCATCATCATCATCATAATTATCTTGGCCTTCTTTATTCTTTTTCATTTCTTTAAGGCACATAATACTAACATGTACAATGTACATCCCCATCCACAGTTGTTCCTTCCTTCGTTTCCTTCTTCCGTACGAACGATCACTTTGAATTGTACTGAATACCGAATACCGAATACCGAATGTAATACATGCACATTATTTGAGTAAAAAATACCGGATACTCAAGTATTTCTTGTTGTCGAATGTGTACAAAAGACAGCAGAATAAAAATCCAGCTGGAATGCATGTCAACTCTGTGTATGTAGTATACACGATGAACGATGAACACAGCGCACAGCAGACCATTTCATAATACTACGTTGTCAAAAACCTTTATTTTATTTTATTTTTTGCGGGTTTCTAACGTTTTTGACCCATTAGAAAACGGACAAAGAAATGTTTTGGAATTTCTCCTATTGCACCGTTTGATAGTGGGCTAATGCCGCTTGGTTCTGAGTTCTGATAGTCAAGAAAATTCCGACCCCCTCCCCTTTTCTCCACGCCAACATCAACACAAACAACACATCTGATTGCGTGGTGAAAGGTCATTTAAAATACATGGTGACCTGTGTTGACCTTTGTGGTGACCTCTAAACCAAATTTAAATGGACGGATGTTTGGGAACTATACAAGAGGATGAGACTTTGAATTTTTTTGACACCGTAGTGTTTTGAAATGGTCTAACGAACAGCTTACAGCGTAAACTTGTCAAGTAGTGTCCTACATCTTTGAGTATAGTACATTTACATGATTTTTCAGGTGTGTAGGTTGTAGGTGGATTTTCTTTATTCTCTACATGTACATTCTGTATCCTATATCCGTTGTAATATATACATTTATATATAGGCTTCAAGTCTAGCTTAGTTATATATGAGCTTTGAGCTTTGAAGGAAACTATATCCTAAATACTCATTATACACATCCAACATACAGGTATTGTTGTCGCATGTCGCATGGTTTGTAGTTTGCAGTTCCTTCGCCCACTGTCCGCTCGTATCATACAATATGCATTTGTCCCTGGAACTTACGACTAGTTTGCAGATCTTGCTTCTCAGATCGTCCATTAAAAAAACAGAATTGAGCCAGTCCTTTCATCTAGTTTCCAGTTTCTAGTCTGAATAAGACTCATCAAGAGAATTTCTTTTCTTCTTCTTGTCCCAGCTTTCTTTGGGTAGAAAACTTTCTCCTTGTTATTCCAGATTCCAGAGTCAATGACATTCATGGAGAAAAAGAGGGAAAACAAGTGAAACTAGAACCTAGAACCTAGAAACTAAACACAAATAATTTAGTCATTTAAAGAGGATTGAGTTCAAGGTGTAGCGGTGTTTTATGTATGCACACACTAAAAACTGGAACGTAAGCATAACCTGAAATCACGTAATTTTTTACGTGATTTCAGGTTATGGAGCACGTAAACATGCACCTACGTGATTTCACGTAAAATTTACGTGGGAAAGTTTAAAATAACCCGCTAAAAGGATTAAATTTACGTTTTATCACGTAAAATTAACCTTATTTTTTAACCTTTTCACGAAAACGTTAAATCACACTTCCAGTTTTTAGCGTGCACGACTGTAGTACATAGTACAGACTATATTATGTGTACGCTATATACTACACATTTTTACTTGTAATAATTTGGAAGGGAATGTTTTTCTCGTGTTTATTCCACTGTATTATAGGCTATGTATTATGCACAATGTACAATATACAATATACACACGTGAAAAGTCTACTATGGATATAGAGACAGTATCCTTTATACTAGTCGGCGTTTGGACCACAGAGTAGTATTCGAAAATACTATTGTGATTTATAAACTAACATTCTACGAAAATCAAAACTCCAAAATACAAACCAAACGATGACTCATATACCATATACCATATAGCGTATACAGTACATAATCCATAATACTCATAAAAGTCTTTGCATAAGCTGATAATATTTTTTATTCTCATGTAACTAAATACATAATTATTTTTATCAAGTATAAAATTTCGATTTCTTATTCCGAATAGATTTATCGTAGTATTCAATATTGAAATGTTTCAATGTGGAATGCAAAATACAAAAAGAATGACTGGAATGTAAATGAATTTGTGTGGTTGGTGAATGGCGAAGTCTTCATTTTCTCATGGAACAAGTAATAGATAAAGATAGATAGTTAGATAGTTGGAAATATAGAGTTACAATGAAATAGGTTTTACAAGCGATGCTTTCAGGATAGAAAGAAAAGAGGAAAAAAGATAAAAGAAAACGAGCAAGGGAGAAAGAGGAGATACATGAGACTAATAATGGCACATGGCACGTATTTATGCAGTAACTAGTCTCAAGTCTCAATTGAAGCTATCAGTTAAAATGAGCACATGTAAGCCATCCAGCCATCTAGCAATAGCCCAGGCGAGGCGGAAGGGAAATAACAGCGAAAAAGATTCTCTCTTCAGAATCGGAATACCTAAATAAATGGAAAGAAAAAGACGGAGAAAAAAACAAAACTATGTGTGTATCTATGTACAAAATGTACAATGTGCAATTACCTATATATACACAGTTTCAGTGTCAGGAACTTTCCTTCCCAAATCCCTATTCTTTATTTTATCGACAAACTTGAGATCTCTCACTCTCTCATTCCTCTGTTTTCCCATGCACATTGTACACATATATACAAATATACAAATATACAAATAATATATAAGTATACAAGTGTACAAAATTCCATTGGATTTATTATTATGAGCGGAATGAAATTGTTTCTGTGAAAACATTTACTAGTCAATATGCACAATGCACGCTGCTGTAGATCGTAGATTGTAGATTGTAGATTGTAGATTGTAGATTGTAGAGAAAGTGAACAGTAAACGGACAAAGAATCGATATTTTTTCCTTCTAGTTCATTAGATAAAATTACAAATTCTAATTCCTTTCACTTCTTTGATGTTCCAACTTGCAAGTTCCAACCTACTCAATGATAATTAATTTTATTCATATTTCAATGATGCAAGGAAAGGCGTTAGTTTAAATGATGGTGATGGGATCAAGAGTAAATTGATAAAAAGTGCAATTACTAGTAGTATTATTATTATTCTTATTATTATTGTATAGATTGTTGCAGATTGTAGATGCTCATAGATAAGTATACACTATACACTGTACAACGATCTACATTGTACAAAGTAATATATCATTTTTATTCAGCAAAAAGGATACAGAATACAGAGGTACAGAGTTTTACGTGATCAGTATCAAGTATCAAGGATTTTTTTTTCACAGATGTCTGTCAGGTCAATGTTACATTTGATCGTACATTGTATCTTAGTAATCGATAATATAATTTTCCACTTTCCTCATCAAGCACAATCACAATCAGAGTTGACTACAATAATTTATAATCATAATCCTCCTCACAGCTTACAGAGCTCACGGATAAAACCATAAGTTCAAAAAAGTCTTCTCCTCCCTTTTCGAGCTTTCCAGCGGCTCTTTTCTCTTTTTATGCAAACGTTTGAGTTTTGAGTTTTGTTTTGAAACTTGAAACGCCTCTCGATCAAACTAATAATTTTAATAATCCCCATAATTGGTTTCAAGTTTCAGGTTTAGGATCACGTCTTGAAGTAATAGTAACTAGTAACTCTATTTGTATGTTTGTATTTTTGTATTTCATATTTGTTGCTGAACATTTAATATTATCAACATAGTAATTGTTCTTGGGGTATTTTTCTCTGTTATCTCACCAACTGTACACACAGTGTACGCTGTACAAGTATTACAAGTTACAAGATATACTTATATTTTAACTTTTGTATTATTCATAATGTAGAATATATTATAGATTACAATTTATAGTATACAGAACATAGATACGTTTTACATTACACTTAACATGAAATATACAGGAGATGTTCCAAATTTGATAGCAGTACTTCTTTTTGGTATTTCAAAAACAAACTCTGATTAAAAATCAGAGCCTTTGTTAGATAAACTCTGAAATTCAAATAGAGTGTAGAGTGTAGAGCTAGTGAAAATCGAATAACTAAGCTCATAGTTTTTAAAATAGCAAAAAGAAATACTGCTTATAATTTTGGCCCACCCTCTTTTTGTCGTATAATACACACATACATATTTAATATAATAGAATATTATTTATATTGTAATAATAATATATTATATTATGCAAACATACAAAGACCAGCTCTGCGTTTTGCTACGTTCAAAATGTCAATTCTCAATTGGACAGCAACAATATAATATTTAGAGATATTTTTGATAATACACATCATCGTTATATAATTTATTTATATAAGTATATAATATAATATAATATAGATATCAATGTACTTGACACTTGACCACATCACATAAACAACAATCAAAATATATTATCATACACATGTATGTATTACATATGGAGGTACAATATTAGCTTTTTATTACTTTTTTGATCTTCATATAGCCTTCCTTACATATTATTCGAGGCTCATGATTAATTAATAATACGTCACCTTGTTATTTTTTCTTCCTCTGTTTTGTATTTTATGATTTTGGTGCTTATATAATATATAATATATGTAATATGTGTACTTATAATACTTACTTAGTAGTTACTTTTAATTGAAAAAAGTATCAATTCCGTACCTTTTTCGCTTCTTCGCGTCGTGTATTTTGTGTGCAGTAGTTTTTGTTGTGGTTCATTGTTAAGAATGCAGTTTATAATTATACAATGTATTTACGTGGTGCATCATAATCATAACTATGTACTACTACTACTAAACCGTTTGCATTTTCTAAATGTGAAGTGTTATACATTATACGGTATACACATTTTGTACGCAATTTTATAATACCATATATTTTGATTTTTATAAAATAGACTTTACGAATTTACTAGACATTGTAATTTTCAATGAGAACACGTTTTTCATATATATTCATAATTCATAACAGTACAATGACAATAGCACAAATGACGAACACACGTTAACTAGAAAAATGTTTTGGTTAATTTTCTCATTTGGCCTGCTTTCACCATGATCAATTTATCATTCACACGTACATTTTTTTCATTTTTTGCATTAAAATACATACTACATACATCACGTGTATATAAAATTTCTCACATGAGAATGTACATTGTAAAATCTGTTTTTTTCAAGTATATTTTTAACTTTAACTCTTAAATCAGGTTTTAGATTACTTGTGTACACTGTACAATGTACATATAATTTCCTCAAGGATATAATACCAGTATTAACGTAAACCGTAAAATCAAAACTGAGGAGTTTTTACCCCGCGGAATATATTTTTTGAGTATTTGGAGCTTTTCAAGATGGAAGTACATGTGTTGTACAATCTATTTTGTTTTATTACAATTATCAATTTATGTAAATGGAAAATAAAGGAAAGGAAAGAATTCATTGAAATCGCATTGGTGGGCAATTGAAATGCTGAGCATTTTAATGAACTTTCTTCTTTTGCAAATTGCAATATTCCAGAACTTTGTATTCTGTTTTCAGTTCAAGTGCCAAAATAATTTGGGCATCTTACTTTTTGTAGTCTGTCTGTTCCAGAAGTTTCATGCCATCCCTATTTTTATTTTCATTTTCCATATTGCATATTCGAGGCGAAGAAATTCGGGAATAAGGAATAATCAATAAGAGAAAGAAAAATACGTCTAATAACGAACAACTAATTAAGCGAACAGAATTTGTGTTTTGTATTCCTCGTCTTCTTCACTTCTTGATGGTAGCCGTTCCCTTGTATAATTTATATTGTTATTGGCTCCTGACATGATCATTTTCATAATGTGCGTCTGCATTATAAATCTCTAGCATATAGAATATAAACTACAGACGATTCTTTTTTGCACATGGTAATAAAAATTGAGAGCAAATCAGAAATCAGAATGACAAGTTAATTAATATTTTTTGGTTCTGCCGTATACTCAGTTTTGAATGTCGGATCACGAACCATGAATGGAATAGTTTACATTACACAAACTAATATACGTAAAGGTTAAATGCTCCGTTTTGTATCACACTAACACATCATTCACCGTTTGATTTCCATTTTGACTTGCATCATGCTATAAATTACAAGTAATACGTATAGTACAAAATAATACGCATTTCAGTATCCTTTTCTTCGAGAATGTGTAGAATATATAGATTACTTATTATATATGTATAGATTATATTTTATATTTTATATTCCATAAACATAGATATTTAACATCTTTTATCATTATTTATTGTTAAAATTTGTGCTGACGACATGTACTCTACTTAGGGGCGTCTCGTCAACGAAACAGCTGGACATATAAAAACAAAATACCAGAAACCAAAAATGTTTAATAGTTTTTAAATAGTAACTATAGACTATAGACCATACACATTGTATGAAATATTAACTTTGAAGTAGACGTTGAAATTTGACATTCGACATAGATATCGAATGTCGAGAAGCCGAGAAAGACAGAAAGTCAAAAAAAAAAAAACATGTTATACTTACCGAATTATAAATTATGAAATTACGCAAAAAGCAATGCCGTCACTCATTATTTCGTGCATCAAAAACGCCTGGCTTTCCATGTACACGGCATCATTGTATTCTTCGTATGGACGCTGCAAAACCTGTATAATAAAGACAGACAGAATCAGAAGTGAATCAATATTAATTTTCAACTCATAATCATATTCCAAGTAAATTATGTCCTCTCATCTATCTCATACACCCACATTTCCAGATATTTATATCCAGTATCCAGTAGTAAATCATAACTAAATCAATCTAAATATATTATGCATTCACGATTTCACATTTTACCAAAATCAATTATGTTGCTGAATCTCATCATTTTAGTCCTATCTATTTGAATTTCAATACATTATATTATAAATTCTAATACATGTGCACAGTACACCATAAATTTCTCACAATAAAACGGAAAAGGACCAGCTCTTTCCAGTGAATCTTTCTCTCTGTGTTTTCTTCTCCTTTCGATTTTCAATCACTTCCAATCGAATTCCGAACAAAGATATGATTTTAGATAAACTAAAACAGCCATGAAGATGACGCCAAGGATGACAAAAACAACAACAACAATTTGACTATCTAATTTGGGATTCACCGGAAATTCAGTACTTACAAAAGACATGTTGTGCTTGCCCTTTTATCATTTACCATTCACAGCCTTTCACTCTCGCTTCCATATCAAGTGCACGTATTAAAAGGGGTAAAATATTCTATACAATTTACCAGAGTCTTAGCATCTAGGATCACAAAATAATTTTGACATTTCTCCCTCCACAATCTACATTCTGCTTGTATTCTTTATTATTCTATCATTTTGATGAAGCTTATGAAACGTCAAAGTGTTTGCTCCATCTCGATTCTGGATCGATATCAGTTTTTAGATTTTAGATTTCAGACGAAGGATTGAGGATGTTTTTCTCTCTTCTCTCTTCCACAGACTTTGAGAGAGTATCAGCAAATAAAAACTGCACGTGTGTGGTAATTGAAAGTAGAATCCTAGTTTTTGAGCACTTTTGCATAGAAGAGAAAAGATAAAAGGGATAGTCAATACTCAATACATAAACAATAAAATTCGCTCACCACTCCACTCTCTACTCTCTACTCTCCACATGCCTCACATGCTCATGCACAAATGCATTAAATCCAGTCCGTACACAATTTTCCTATAAAATTTGTCCTTGAAATGAGCTTTCCACCGTGTGCTTTCACCTAATCATCATGCTGTAGACTGTAGAGTGAAGACTGTAGAGTGTAGATTGTAGTTGTATAAAAGTGTTGTTGAGATTCAAGTGGAGAGGATTGAAAATTGACGAGATGAGAGTGAGGAGTGAGTGAGGATAATGGTAATGTCTATCTATCTATCTCTGTTTTTCCTTGTATCATGTACATTGTACAATGTACAATGTACGCACATGGGTTTTATGTGTGCTTTGTGTTTTGTGCTCAGCGAGACTGTATGAATACAAAATATAAATTTGGGAGTGGTGAATGATGGAAAAGCAATGTGATGGACCGCTGCTTTGTGGCCACGTGGACTTTTTAATTACACATTCTGATTCTCTTTCTCTCTGTCTCTGTCTCTTCCATTAAACTCACTTCCAGGGAAAGCTCCTTTTTCTCATCAACCTAGAGCAATTAACGAGCACATGTGTAAATGTGTAGAGTGTAATGTAAAGAGTGTAGACTGGATACGGGAAACTGGAGACAAACGACTCTAGACTCTAGACTCGAGGATGGAGGATGATGAAAGACAATTGTCAGACGTGTAATATACAATACATAATGTATTATGCATCTACATTCTACAGTGTGTACTGCATAATATTGTATAATATATAATATATCATATATATCATTTTGTACATACCCAGTAAATGGTAAATGGAAAATTCAAGCAAGCTTTCCACTGTGAATTGTGAATCTTCTATCTTACTCTAGTCTAGTTTCCAGAGTCTAGAGTATAGAGTCTAGAGTCTAGAGAATGGCATGGATCAGTCATCTCAGTTTAAAGAGTGAATGCAGCAGATGGATATCAAAAGCGTATATGAACATTAAAAATGTCTACACTTTACACATGTGGAGGAAGAGAAAAGGAAATGAAATGAATTGTAATTTGTGACAATGTGCATGAGAGCAACATTATTATTTTTAAAAGTAAAATGGTGACTAATGGTCAAGTCTACATAATGTCACAGAGGATGGTTCAAAGAATCTCTCTTCCTATCCTTGTGCAATTAAGTAAGAATATAAAAAATAAGTGGACCAAATTTTGTGCGTTTTTCACTTCTCTCCTTTTTTCCTTGTAGTATACTGAATTCCGAGTAAAGAAGAGAAAAAAGTGCTCTGTATTTTATGCTTCTAAATGTATAACTTTTCTGCATTGTGTAGTTCTGCCTTTGATTTTAGTTTTGCTCTAGGTTCTTGTAAACTTCTCAGTTTGGTGTTTGGTTAGTTTTTGTTTACTTCGTAAAATTCAGAGTGTCCAGCATCCAGTCAGTGTTTGAACTCGATCAAATTGGCCATCTCACTCGTAAAATCACACTGTTTTCTGTTACCTCTTTCCACACAAAGAACTTTTGAGCTTGATTTCTCTCCCCTTCAACTTTTGAAGAAAAGTGAAGTTGGACAGAAATCAATCAGAAAAGAGGAAGTAAAATGGAGTTCAAGGAATAACAGTGTCCAAAGTTTTCCTTTCGAGTGTGTGTTTTCCTTTTATTTGTATTTGTATTTGTATTTCTACCTGTTATTACTGTTTCTTGTTTCTATTTGTTTTTCGGGAACCTGGAACCTGGAATCTAGAATCTGAAGCGGATCATTTTGTTTACAATTTCTAGGCCAAATTCAGAAGCAGACCCTACTTCAAAACACCAAAAAACAAGAATCAGCTACAAAATACTATAGCATCACAACAGCCAAAAACGGTGGTTACTCTTTGTATTTTTTTTCTTTCCATCACTTTCAAATCCACACTTTCTTTTCTCCTTTTCCCGTTTCTGCTTCTGTTTGCGTGTTTGCTCTGAGCCTGTTTGAGCTTGCATTTCTACACTTTTGCTTTTATTTGGAGTTCAAGTACAGTAAAAGTAGCTGGACTTGAGTTTGTGAAGTCTGCTGATTCTGGATTCTAGATTCTAGATTCTCGAGTCCAGAGTCCAGTCTACAATGTTAGAATTCGGAATGTCCGAATTTGGTCAATGTCAATCCTTCAAATTTACAAGTTAGGTGAATGTCGTCCAAACTAAACAACAACAAACAAACCGCCATGTGTCGGTTCTATTATTTTAATTCTTTTTATAATTAATTAAAAAAATTCCAAAGACTCATTCAGTCAAGTAAAATAATGTATTCATAAATTTGTGAAAGGTAAAGCGGAAGTAAAAGTATTGCGTAATTTTGGCAGAAGAAGCGATCAGCATGATAATTATCCTGGACAGAACATTGGTTCGTTACCTCAAAAGTTTATAGTTTAGACTTTGCATGAATACCCTTTTCATCTTGCCATCAACTTTTAATAGCACTCGACACTCAAAACTCAACTTTCTACGCAAAATGCCTCAAGCTGGCTTTGCTTTCAAAAGTAAAAAGTTTTAGTTAAATTAACTTTTTGTTTCACCTTGGTTTTCTACTGATTAATTGAACACAGTTTGATTTTTGATTCCTCCTTCCAGATTTTAAATCCGCGTTTAAATCAAAACTCAAAACTCGAAACCAAACTTTGTAACTTTTTCAAAAACAATTATAAATAGGAAAATCTCGGTAGTAATTTTACATTTGATGAGTTGCTAATTCAAAATTCACACCAAAATTCACATCCAAAATTGGAAATGGAAAAGAATGTTCACTATTGTTTTCAAAAAAAAAGTTTGAGAGTTCTGAAAGAAGGATGAAAAAAAGTGTCAGCTACTTATCCAAGTTTTCCCTTTGTTTTCCTTCCAATTCCATTATTGAAAAAAAGGATTAAATACTGAATTATCCCGTGTATAAAATTCATGTTTGGAATTGGGAATTTGGAATTTGGAATTGTGGGAAGCTACTCAAAGTTTTCCGCTTCTATTTTCTCTACTTGGAAGTATTTTCTTTTTAGTTGATGGTTGGTTAATGCTTTAACTTTATCAGTCTGTCGGTTTGACACTTGAACCCAACTTTCCACTTCCCTAATCTGTCTGTCATCTGTCTTTTCGTCTAAGTAGTAAGCCGCTAAAAATCCAGTGCCAGTCTATTGTACACTGAACAATTTCCAGTGTTCAATGTGGTATTTGGTATTTGGCGTAGGAGGATCGAGGAACGAGGAACTTTTCCGCACTTTGGATTAAGCCATAAGATTTTAGAATTAGAAAAAGACATACGATGTGCATTCTCTTGTGCTCTATACTCTGTTAGACAGCAAAGTGTAGAATGTGAAAGAAGTAGACAAGTTTGTTTTATTAAAAGCTGGCGAAGATTATTGAACATTGAAAATTGAAATAGGACAAGAAACATGAATATCCCTTTTATCCTACACATTCTCTCGCATTCTAGATTCTAGACTTGTAGAATTCGAGAATTCTCGTCCCTTTTCCCTCCAGTTTGATTTCTTTCCATTTCCTATTTCCCATTGATCATTGATACATTTGATACATTTACTTTACTTTACATTTACATCGTTCCTTGTCTTTTAATGTCAATTTTGAACTGTTCACTGTTCACAGCTCTCGTCGATGACAGGCAGACATCGACGAGAGAAGTAGAAGAGAGAGAGAGAGAATGGAAAAGGAGGATGAAATCCGACTCAATCACAATTCCCGATTATATTGCTCAATTCACTTCATGTGTGTAGAGTGTAGTGTGTAGAAGAGAGAATATGTACAATGTACAATCTACATTGTGCAGAGACGTATGGAGAATGGAGAACGAAGAATGGAGTATGGATTGCGTGGGCAGAACAAGTTTCAATCTTGACTTTTCTCTCTTTCTCTTTTCTCGTATGTGTCATGTTCCATGTACAATGTACAATATAAATGGAACAGAGCAAAATGGAAAGAAAGAAAACGGGAGAATGGGACAAGACACAAGACACAAGACAATCTACATTTTTTTACACATCTTTAACTTCTTCACTTGTCACTTAAGTTTCTGCTTCTGCTTCTCTGCTCTTTCCTTTGTTTCATATGTGATATGAAAGAATGTGTATACTGGATACTGTAAACTGCGTATTTTATACCATATAATTCTTCCATATTCTAGATTCTATATTCTAGATTCTAGATTCACGATTTAGGAGATTTCATACACACAGATTTCATATTTCTTTAACCTTGTATCCAGAGTTTAGCGTTGAGCATTGACATTCTTTTCTCTTTCTTTTACGTCCAATTCCTTGTCATGCCTGCAGACTGCAGACTGCTTATACATAAATATGAAAAGAGAAAGTTGGAAACCAAGAAATTTTCTTATAGCTTTGATGTAAAAGCATACTTAGAGTGTACACTTGACAAATGTGTTACGTAACACAATTTGTCTTGATATTTTATGTATACCATACTTTTTACTTTTTATACATGTACAAACTACACCATTGTCCTTCATCTTTTTCCTATGCTTGTTCTGATTTTTGCCTTTTGACAGGTTACAGATTACAGATATATTGAGATTTTTTAGGGATACTTTATTCTTCTCAAAAATGTCGCTGTAATATGTATAATGTGTACTGTGTATGGTACATGGACAATGGACAGCGAACATTGAAAATATGATACTTTATCTTATTGACTAGAAAAGTATCATAGATATTTATATAAAAAGAGAGAAATCAGTTCTCAATGCTCAGTCAGCAACTTTTTTCCCCTCTCCAGTCAACTTCAAGCTTCAACTCTCGATACTCGATACTCGATGCTCGATGCTTCATTCTCAGTTTTCCTTATCTCCGTCCATGCTTCTGGAATTTGGAATGGAAAAAACACGATTCTATTCGCCTTCTTTATTACATATAGTCAATGGTCAATCCAAAGATTCAATTCTATTCAATGGACGAAAAATTTGCAAGTCTTAAAGTCCTGCCTTTTTACTTTTGCCTTTGTTTTATTTCAAAAGGCAGTGGAAATGAGTGGATGAATAAAATTCACACTTATTGTGCTACTGCGTTTAATCTTTAGAATTTTCAATTTTTAAGATAAGAAACATGTTGAGGTGTGTGTTGTCAATAGTCAATAGTCTTTAGCGATGGTTTAATGTGGTATGAAAAAGGTTAAAAAATATTATCATGTATTTATTATCAAGATTGCGGATTGAGGATTAATCGCGCGAGTGGATGAATGAGAAAATTTGTGGTCTATATTTCATAACTCGATTCAGCAAAATGGTCCACATTCCAAGTTGCAAGTAAAGTGCAGTTTCAGCAGAGTAAAGTGCTCTTTTTGCCCTTTTTTTCCCGTTCCTCTGACAACGTGAGTGCTGAATGTATTGAGTATTGAGAGTTGAGTGTGGAGTATGGACAAAATGTGGAATTTAGAAATTAGAATTTAAAAGTTGTTCAAATGGACCTTTTATTTCTAATTTTCTCGAATTTTGCTACTTGATAAAATTGGTCGAGAGGATTATGTAGTGCTGAAATTATATTCAATATTCAATTCCACGAACTAGAAAACACAACGGCGTACTTTAGACAAATTGAAAAAAATTTGAAAAGTGTGTAAAGCTTTTAACTCTGTCAATAAATCTTTGGATTTATTTTATATTTCATGTTTCAAATTTCGTGTATGAAATGAGACGTGTGAAGTATGGATGTGAATGATTTTTCTGCAAGTGGCCTTTTTTCACATGAGTGCGTTGGAGAAAACAAAGGAAGCAGACTGAATACTCACCTGACATTTGGAGCAGTTACAAATGACCTCATCCGGTGGATTGAAAGCAGGCACTGATGATGCCGACCTCAATGTCCCAGTTGAAACGCCAACACTCGTATCAAAACTAAATAATATTCAATTTTCAAATCTCAAATTTCAATAAGTTTGATTTAAATTACGAGTCTACACTTTATACTCGTAAACAATAGCGCTTCAATTTTCTATATTATGGTGAATGATAAATATTTAATACCTTTGAGCTCCTCTGTGAGCCATTGTAAAGTTGCGAGCATTTCCCACTGCTTTTCCAGTTCCAGTTCCAATTCCAACTCCAATTCCAATTCCAGGAGTCCCTACGGTGGTTTTCCCTTGAGCTTGAGCTGCTGCAGTCATTGCTGCTCAAAATACAAAATACAAAATAATCCCATTAAATCGAATTACTTTCTTTACCATAGGACAAAAAATGTGTAAAACTTTAATTCTTTTTATATTTATGTGGAATGCGTAGTAAATAGTAGATGGAAAATTGTCATGTTTAGGCACCTGCGACTGCTTGTCTGTAACTTGGTGGTCCGGTTATCTGTCAATTGCCAATATAAACATTGTTTTTAATCATAGGGAAAAATAATATAATTCCAGATTTTTATTTTAATGCTGCTGATAATGTGGCTGATTTAACCCATTTAGCTCGGTGTTATATGCATTTGAATTGTTTCATGTGTTTATGTAACTATTGGTGATATATTATTCTCGTACTTATATATCACAAATGAAATGAAATCTATAATCTATATGCACGTAAGAATTTTTTTATTTCCGTGGCCGAACTTAATTTACGACGATTTTAAATATAGATAGGGCATAGGGTGTCAAAACAAAACGATTTTGTACAAT
>JAQGBH010002794.1:0-22551 GCA_034698265.1 Sminthurinus aureus
TTTGCTCGAACGACCAGTTGTGAAGACTGGATCCTCCAAACTGCAAATCTAACACCACGAGCTTAAAAACCCTTAATCTAATTTTTCTAACGTTTGAATATCCCAAGAAGAATAATTATATATCGCTCCATCTTTAATTTCTTAAAATATTTAGCTTAAGTTTACGAAGAATTTAGTCCAATTTTGTATTTTGTACACTTTTTTATGTAATAATATTATGCGCTTGGTTTGAAATCGTCTCAAATATTGCATTATTTAAACTATTTAAATTTTATACATGCAATTTTCATTATTTTTATTTTGTCATCAACTTGTAAATAAATAAAGCATGAAAATAACTGTCTAAAATCTAAAGAAAGTACAGAGGCACTTTATTTGGCATGTACAAGGCAGAGGCACAAGTATGATGATCTATATTATGTATGATACGCGTCTGAAATAAGCATACATGACAACAAACGCGTGCAAAGATGTACCATGTAGGTTGTAGGTTGTAGATTGTAGATTGTAAGTATATTATATACTTTGTAGCTAGTATAGCCAGTAGCCAGAGATACATAGATATACAAAGCAAGTTGATGTTCAAGGGGAAAATGTACAAAAATAGCCTGGTCGACTAAATCTTTAACTCGTGAACACAAAACACGGATAGGTTAAAACTATAGATCAGAGAGCAGACATGACTTGTGTGTATGAATTTTAGTCGGAATTCTAGTCATTTCGGATCAGATGGTAATTTGGTGCAAAAATCAAAACATTTATACATTCTATTTTGTGATATCATAAAAGATAAAAGTAGACTCGTAAATTTTCAACTATTTTCAAACAATTTAAAATGGTTGAAAACAGCTTGAGTATAAAAAATATATAATTAATAACTGATGGTTGTGTATTGTGTTGGTCATAGGCAAAAATGAAGTTAAATTGAGTACAGAATAAAACCCACAAAGTTATGTAAAGATTTTCCCTTTCCATTACACTTTATACAGTTCAAGTTGAGTTCCTTACGCCCTCGCAATTTTAAATTTTAAATTGCAACTGAAAATTTCTAAATAAATAACTACAAAAGTACGGATAAAAACTACAAAATAAATAAAATGGCATTGAATAATCGAAGATCATCCCCGTCCTGTTTTTCAAAAGTTAGTCTGGAACCGGTCATGTTTTTTCACATGATTGGTCTAACGACGATGACGGTTATGGGTCAAAATTTGTACTTGGAAAGAATTTGTACTCATTTTCACAACTACACAGAGAACATTTGTCGGAATTTATCCCAGTATCCTGTTTACGGTAAATAAATCATAAAACTATAGTGAATTGAAAACTTAATTTAAACTTTCAATTTTTAAAATGCAACAAATAAAAAGTATAAAAATAAAATGAAATAAAATTGAAATTTGTCCCTTTGCTGTGTATTTTGTATTTAGAGAAACAAGTGGAGGATGTTGCAGCAACTTATGCAATTTGGCGTAATCTCCTGGAGGGTATATTTCCAGTGATAATTTCTTTGTTCCTTGGACCTTGGACAGACCGTCATGGATCCAAGCTCCCTCTCCTAATTTCCATCTCGGGTTTCCTTCTCTCAGCCATCATGTACACTATCGTCTCTTTAAATCAAAGTCTTCCTCCGTGGAGTCTTCTGATATGTTCTTTACCCATCGGTTTCACAGGAGGATTGGTCGTCATCATCCTCTGTGTCTTCAGTTTCATCTCCCAAAATACGACGGAAGGAAATCGGAGTTTTCGGATTGCTATTGTTGATGGGGCTTGGTGGTGTGGAGCGCCGGTGGGTCTGATTCTGGGAGCAGAAATTTACAAGTATTTTGATGAACTCTCACCCGTTTTCGTGACTACCGTAGCGGCCTATTCCTTGGCTCTTATTTGTGGAATTTATTTCATGGCTGAGGATCTTCCTCTTACGTCATTTCAAGCTCATGCTCCCGTCACCTGTGCCAATTTCAATCCGTCACAACTTTTTAATGTGAAAGCAGTTCAAGAAGTTTTTACCACCGTTTTTCGAGAGAGAGAAGGATCACGAAGAAGGTACTTTTATCTTTTCATCATATATTTTTTTATTAAAGTTAAAGATGGAAAAATCCCAGTAACTTGAATATTTAAATGGACTTTATTGACTATTTTTTATGCATTTTTTATGCAGCTGGATCTTGATTTTGGTCACTTCTTTAAATTTACAATATTTGACGTGGCTGGGCTACTCTGGGATTTTATATTTATTCACCCGTAATCAACTGGGCTGGGATGCAATCGACTACTCAACTTTTGCCGTCGTTGACTCCATTTTAGGAGTTGCTGGTTAACAAATAAATGTCACTACAATTTTAATATTAAATAGGATGAAATAATTTGAGCAAAAATGATGTCACTAAAAAAATGTTAATTTAATTATAGGTTTATTCATGATGATTGTGATTGCTCTAAAATGGCTTCGTCTCTCGGATCCGGTGGTTGGTCTAGTCAGCTCAGTTTTAATTCTTCTCTCCTCATTTCTCCTCACCTTTTCAAGTCAATCGTGGATGGTGTATTTAGGTGAGCACTGAGTAGTCAATATTATTCATGAGTTGAAAATGCATTGAAAATTGAAAATAGTATTTAAATAAATGAAACAATAATAATTGTTTCATTTATTTTAATTCACGTTTGATTCCAGCTTCTGTTGTACAAATGCCAAGTATGCTCCTCTCCACAGCAGTTCGTTCACTCCTCTCAAAATGTGTTGGGAAATCGGAGCTGGGAAAGATATTTTCCTTCCTAGCTTCCACAGAAGCTTGTATGCCTCTAATTGCCGCTCCGATCTACAACCTGGTGTATGAACAAGTTCTGGAAATGGATTTTCACGGTGTGGTGTTTCTGCTCAGTGTGGGTTTCAGTAGTGTGATGACTCTTTTATTTCTCTACCTCGTGATTCAGTACGATCATTTCCAATCCTTCGCCCATCAACAACTGGACACTCATCGGATTTACAGACCAACCACCATGGCTAAAATTGAAGCAGAATTTACTGTCGGATGTTCTGGCATAGCCAGTGAAAGTCACTCTGAAGATGATGAGGATGATGAAGATTTCCCACACATTTCATCCGCATATGACCACATTGATCTCATTTCTATCATCAACTAATTGTAAATGTCTTAGATTCATGTAAGTAAATAAATAAATACATAATAAATATACATAAAAAGAGCAAATAATCCAAAATTTTGCTAAAACATTTATTACTATTTTAATTTTTAGTTTGGTTTAGTTATACCATCAAAAACTTGTGAATTTTGACATGTCTCTATTATTCTTTTCATAGATGTTTAAGTACTGTCAAGTTTATTTTTGTATACCGTCAAAGATCTACAAAGATGTGCAATGTACACAATGTACGCTGTACAAATTACAAATGGAAGGAGGAATAAATGTGCTCTCAAAAAGCATACATGTAATACATGTACATGTACAAGAGAGATAGAAGGAAAAGCAAGCAACCAAACTAGTACTTAGATAAGGAAAAGAGAAGAATGGATGGATGCACGGGCAGAAAAAAAGATACAGAGGCGTACAGGTAGTGTGTATGAAAGAAAATGTAGTAGTTGAAATAGTACGGAGTGTTCTCAGTTAAGTACGGAGACGAGGAATCTGAAATTCACGGGAACATTCGCCACCCGCTGCAAGGGGATTGTACAGCGCAAAACGCTTCCCTTGGATCAATATGCGGTAAATTCTGAGGCAAAGGACAGCTCGCGAACGAGTACCATCGCCGTGTAGCCGTCGACCAAAAAGCTCCATCTCTCAAAATTTTGGGTTTCTCTCATGGCCTGTGTACACACACTACGAAAGAACAAGGCTACTAGTAAAAGCTGGAAGGCGAGAAGAATTGAGAGGTTTCTCTGAATATGTACACACAACATATTATGTATATTCTATATTCGTTCATTTCTCTCTCTTCTACTGCAGTCACTCATACTTCTTACGAAGTATGTATACTGTATACATGTATGTATTATGTATAGGACACTTGTGTGTGTACAATGTTGATGGTCTTCAATTGGAAGAGCAAGAAGGAATAAATATATTATTAATAAAACAGCTAATAAATGACGGATATTATTTTTAATTTTGCTCTCAATAAAATAAAGTAACCAAAATTTTTCTCAAATCTCCATCTTCTGTGTACACACATTTTAATGCGTTCGGATGTGCTAAAATTGGAAAAAGAGTACAGTTTAGCTTTTGAGAACTGTAGTTTGAGTTTTGAGTTTCCAAACTTGATAAATGAATAAGTAGTTTCATGTAAAACAATGTACTCTTTTCATTCGTCTCATTTCGATCCGGCTGAAATCTGAAATGCATCCATTTTCTTGTTTCTTGTTATTTAGAAATTTCTTCAACTCTTAAAACAGTCGAGTTCTTTGAACATTTTTATGACGCTCCTTTCAATCGATCAGTTTAGATTTTAGATATTAAATATTTTATGACCGATGGAAAATCCTGATATGGATGGACATTGAATTGGACATTGTTGAAAATTCAATGGCAGTAAGAAATAAAAGTGTACGCTGTGTTTGGTCAAGTGTCAAGTCTACGACTTGTTTAATTGCAATCTAAACTCTAAACTCTAAAGCAAGTAAAACAACTACACTTTAAACTTTGAACATTTAAAAACAATCACGTATTACACAGAAGCCGGAGTCAAAGTAGAAAAAAAAATCATTTTCTTGTATTTTTTAGGATTTTCATCAAGTTTTTGTAGAGTAAATCATGAAGAATTCGGGCTAAACACTTTTAAAAATGCTTTGACTCTAGAAATAAGACAGTTTTAAGATTTAGGATTTCAAAGAAGGAAACATGGGGCGAAGAAATCAATTCATTTTGGTCCAGTTTTTGTGTCATTGTAAGATCATTTTAAACTTGACAAGCAACATATTGTACTAAAATTTCGAGGGAATTAAAATATTATATTATTTTGCATTGGTATTATAAAATTGGAGCATATAACTTCAACTTTGTGCCTTTTGTCTCTTGTACAATGTAAATATTTTTTAGGTGTACTTTTGAGATTTCCAATGGTCCAGACGATGATGATAAAATACTCAGTTGCCCGTTCCATTTGTTATCAACAAAAGATTTTTACTAGCTCAAAAACCCGAAAAGGACAGATTTTACCACCTTTAAAAGAACCATTAAAACCGGTTTTACTTCAGGGAGGTGGTCGTTGTATATGGATAGAATGGGAGAAAAACTGTGGTAGATTATGTTATAATTTATAATGTTGCATCCACACGTCACACTGATTTTTTGTTTTTCCTGTGAATTCTTTTACCTGTCTTATATTTTTTTGCTAGCCGTCGAATGTAAAGTTTTTCTTCTCCTAATCTAGAATCTGGAGTTGATTGTTCCACATTTGTGCAAAAAAGTTGTGAGGAACTCGGACTTGCTCCTTGGACGAACCAGACTGGTAATTGCTCTACAAATTACATATCTAATATCTAATAATATGCATGAAACAAAATACATTTTGAGACTTGAATCCCATTGACTTTTGAGTTTTGAGTTTTGACTTATCTCAAATCATTTTTTTTTGTTACAGGGCGGATTCACGGAGGGCAAGAAATTGTTCCAGATTCCTATCCATCTTATGGAAGAATGTGGAATGGGGAAGACGATGAGTTTTATGGTTGCGGTTTCACAATATTAAACGAAAATTGGGGACTCAGCGCACAGCACTGTAATCCAGGCGAAGACAACCCTTTCGTAGGTGAAGTTGGCATACTTGTGGGACGACACAATGAGTCGATTCCAGAAGAAGGGGAGCAACGGCGAATGATTAACAAATATATCGAGTATCCAGATAAATCCAGGGGTCGTAAAAAAGACTTGCTGCTCCTTTACTGGGAGGAACCATTGAAACTAGACGGGGGAAAAGCAGCAGCTGTCAAGTTAACAGACAAACCGATCGACGAGGGAGAACTTACGCTGGTCGGCTCTGGATATTTCGTCCGTGGTGATGAAACGACATCTCTGGTTCCTCGAGAAGTCACAATCCCGATTTTACCGGATCAAAAATGTGCGGAACAGATAAACGCTCCAGGTGTACCTCCAGAAGAATGGTTGATTTGTGTTACAAAAGCCGGAAGTTTACTTTCTGGCTGTCAGGGGGATTCAGGTCTCTAGTGACTTTTCATATGTGCATTGATTTTTTAATTAAAATTTACTCGTCTAAGGCTGTAAGAATATAATTTTGACGTGCAAATATATATTTATAGGAGGACCCATGTACACAATTGGTGAGGACAAAACTCAGTATTTGACTGGAGTCGTGTCGTTTGGGAATTCCGAGACTTCTCCAGCTTGCGGCTCCCCCACAGTCGTCACTGCTGGTGTAGAAGTTTATCACTTCCTCGATTGGATTGAAAAGGAAATCCAAAACAAATGAAAAGATTTCGAGCAGAGCTCAAGAATCTTTGATTTTTATGACTAACAAGAAATCAGATTGTTTAGAAATACGAAGCTGTAAAACAAATTGAGGGATTTTAATGGTGCTTCCAAAATCCAAAAAATGGGTCCATATATTACGTATTTTCTAATGTCAAATGGTCCATAGGGATTGAAAGGTGTAAGCTTCCTTGTAAGCTGTATACTGATTGTGCATTTTGGACCGGTTTTTTTTTCTTTTTTTTTGTATGGTATGTAACTCAGTCGAATGAATTGATGTAACGTCGGAATGAAATTGAAACAGTTAATATTATTAATCTTTCCTAATTTTTGTTTGTTTCCATGAAACTTGTAAGTCAGTAAAAAAAAGGAAAGTAGAATGAATTGACCGTTGGGTTTTCGTAATGCACACACATTTGGTTTGTACAATATAGACTGTAAATACATAAAAAGTCGTGTATGTAAAGGAACGTGCAAATAAACATTTACAGTTTTCCTTTGAAAATAAAACAAGTTTAAGGCTCCACCCTCAAAGCGGAATTTAGTAAATTTAAACTACTACGGATATTCTTGGATTCTGTCAAAGCCATTGTATTCAAAAATTTCTGTAGTAGTTGAAATTTACTAAATCTCGCCTTGGGAATCGTGTTTTCAAAGTAGGTAATATAATTTTACATGTATAGAGAACAGACAACATGTTTTTTTATTTCAAATGAGAGAAAAAGAACAAAAAGAATAAAGTAAAAATTTAGGTAAATGTTGAATTTCAAAAAAGATGTGAAAAACAACTACTCAAGATGTGAAAAATTTTCGATACTTTTTTTATATTGAATCGAACATTCAAATGCGGCAGATGCAAATGCGTCGTTGCTTCAGGAGCGGATTTCCTCGTACAACACACTTTTCAAATCGGCGGCTTACGGATGCACAAAAGTTGTCACATTTCTTCTTCCCCTCATTATCACAACTAGCCACATTTAAAGTATTTTCTAGCCCCGTTTTGATCTCGATCACTTCGTTCGATGAACATAAATCTTTCTCGTTCTCATCTGTGGTACTGAAAAACCAAATGAATTCAATGATTTTACTCACAGTTTACAGCGTCTTTCTTAAAACATCTAAGAATAATATTATTTCTTGTTGTAATATTTATTTATTGTCATCGGTGAATTAATTCACCGACGAGAAAATTCTCTAATTCAAATTTTGAAAAACTTGAAAGCATATTAAATTAAATTTTTGATTTGCTTACTCAAATATCTGTGTCTGCTTGACTGGGTCACAAATGCACGCAATTCTCTGATTTTGAGGAAGAGTCTCACGACAGCGGTTCATTGGGAAGCCTTTGCAGGAAACTTGACAACTCTCATTGCGCTGTGCCATCGAACAGTTTTGGCTATTTACAAAGCTTTCACCGGGCGTTTCTGACTACGGACACAAAAAAACCAAGAGTTGAAAACCTGAATTTCACTTCAATTTAAACGTCCAAAAAGAAACGACATTGATTTTGTTAAAAAATCAAATACTATTGTAAAAATATTTGATAAACTTACCTTGCTAGATCTGGCAAAGCAGACGATGAAAATTAGAGCAACCGTGCAAAGAAATTTTGCCTCCATGTTGGTCAGATTTTCCGTGGTACTACAAATGAGTAAAGTTTGAGAAACGGGAAAAAAAGTGAATGTATTGGAGCGAAAGTACTTCAGTAGATTTTACCGTCTAGAAATTTTAGCCTCCTTATCTCATCAAAGATCTACATAATATTAAAATTTTAAAAGGCTTGTCTATTTATATTACACTGAGTCCGTGAATCCAACACACTCGCACAACACTAAAATAAATTTATTTGATTTTTTAGTTATTTTTTTAATGATTCTGAAAATGATAAAATTTTTAAATCACATTATAAAATGCTAATTTTAGATACGCCTGGGTTTGCACTGCACACTGTACATTATACATGATGCAAATTGTCTCATTTCACTTGATTCAATATGTTTTTGAATTTTTCATAAAAGTTTTATTGGTTGAATTTTAACTGTACATGTGTTCCAGCCATGCCTTTTCAATGTCATTGAGACTTGAGAAACGGGGAATCGTTGGATTACAGAGTACAGAACCTAGTAAAAATTTGTTTGTACACAATGAGGAAATTATTCACAATTATTTTATGATTGTCATTGATTATTCTGACAGTAAAAGTTAATTTCCACATTGTGCACAAAAGTTATACACATGTGACAAAACTAGGAAATCAACAAAAAACAAAACACATGTTAGTAGTAAAATACTTTAAACTATAAACAGTTTATGATAAACAGAAATTAGCCTATACCTAAATGAAATAATTCACCTGCATTTGTTGTCGGTTGATACAAAATTTAGTTTTTGTATCCTATTATTTATGACTGTAAGCGGTAGCGTTTCTCTTTGTTTTTTAATTCTTGTCGAAATATGCTTTGAGCTTTGCTCAGAGACCATGTAAATTAGAAAGTGCAAAAGAAAAAACATCAAAGTTGGCACACTTGCTCAGAAACAAAAGCCTGCTGAAAGACAAAAAAAATATATTGAATTGAAGGGATTCTAGTCAATAAAAGCCAGATGCTTCATTTCCACAGAAGGGGCACAATGAGAACATATTCTACATTATAAGTACATTATACATGGGAAATTCAATGTTCTACCTAAAGTAAAATTACACTATGTTATTTTTTGTACATAAAAAAAGAAATACATATAGTATGTAGTCGTTAGACATAATCTAAAAAGTAAGCAGTGTATAAACCGAACAAGTAAATGAAAATAGCTTTAATCGTATTATTTATTATAAGTTCCGTGTAGTTTTTGTCACATGAAACTAGCAGAATTTTCCAAATAACTTTATTTGACACAGCAGAAGGAATTGGGCAACCAAAGTTATTAGGTTTTATTAGATAGTTTTGTCCAACTAAAAGCTATTACATAAATAAACAAACATAGTAATAAAACATATTATCGTAGAATAAAAATAAATGTTGCAAATTGTCAAGTGTAAAAAGGAAATTATACATATAGTATCTATAGTATGTAGTTTGTATAGTAGGTACAATTTTCAATTTTAAATAAATAATAATTGCTCAATGTTCAGTGCATCACACATTTGACATGTCTCTTCAGCCTCGAATGCGAATATATCGTTTTGTTGTTGTTGCTACTGAGCTTGATGAAACGGTTGAGGAAATTCCATTTGGATCCGCAGGCTGGGACGAGGCAGCGTCAACTATAGCTCCAGAAGGGACGATAGTTGTTGACGTCCTTCGTGTTCTAGTAACATCATCCTCGAATTGAGGTCTATAAGTTGTTGTTGTGGTACATGCTCCTGTCATACGATCGTAGAAACTACACCATAAAACACCATTTCTATCGTAAAATGCCCGGCCTTGTGGTTCACCTCTCGGTTTGGAAGGGGATGCCTGCCAAAAAATATGAAACGTTTTACTTTTTACATGTCATGGCACAGAGTACAGATATCTTATCAGTTTTATGCCATGTGTAAAAACTACAGAGAATATTATTTGGTATACTCAAAACATAATAAAAAATAGTTTACTTACATCCGGAACAGGAGATGCGACAGTTAGGGAGATGAACACAGACGAGATGATGAGTAAAAAGGACAAGGATTTTACAAAGGCCATCTTATAAAATCTTGGCTGTTTTTTGAAGGGTTGTGAGAAAAGTAGGGATTTTTTATTTTTGCTTCTTGTTTAATATTTGCTATGAAGCTGAGGAATCCTTCTGATTTTCTGATACTGCTCCTGTCATTGACAACATTCTTATTTATACTCGTTCGTCAGTTTTCTAACACTCATGTTTAACATGCATTGACAATACATATTGCATAATGAATAATGGAATATGAGCAAAAGTATGGAAGATCTAAAATGAATGAAATGACCTAATTTTTTACAACAAATTTATTCTCTAGTCTGTAGTCTCTGGAATTTTGTCCAATGTACAGAATGCAGAAATAACTAATATGGATTGAAATTACAAAATACTGAATGAATTCAGAATTATAAATAAAACATTTTAACATGAGGAATGAGAACCTAGTTTTATTTATAAATTTCAAATTTTGGAATTGAATAAAACGTTATAAATTATTAAGTATTTGGATTGAAAATATTATTTATTATTGTTTATTGTGTATTTTATGTAAATTCCCAAAATTCAGTGTGAAATCAATGAATTTGTGAATAATGTGCAATGTGCACAAAGGATGATACAATGTGGAGGAAAACGGGAACAAGAATTGCAACATTATATCATCCTTGCAAATTTTTAGTCACTTTGCATATTTCTATAAGATAATTTACATACAATGATAGAAATTGAAACTCTCCTATATCGTATGCACGCAGTATCCACTGTCTACTATCTACGATTACATTGATTTATTGATTTACACATGTTTTTTTCCTATAAACGCGGTGGTGTACATACTGGGAATGATCCACTATAAACTATAAACGTTTGGAATTTCAATAAATCAGGGTCAGTTTTCTGAAATTCCCTTTAGTTGCATAGAAAAAAAAAGTAAGAGTTTGACGTCCCAGCAGTAACAACTACATACACTATGTCAGCTGTTGTATGTTGTATGTAACATAATCCATAATATGTAACTTTTCTTTTCCCTATGCTTTCTATGCATTTTTGACGACTTTACACTGTACAAAATTGTAATGCATAATCCTTACAAAATACGTACGAAGGCCTAGAAATATACCGCATGTTTCAAGCTCCAGAAGTTTTATACAACAGTGACAAGTTTAATCAGTACAATGAATTCAGTAGAGTGTAAACTGTAGAAGGTAGAACGTAGAAGTATTACACACGTTGGCTACGTTCTTACGAGGAATAGAATTTCCGGCGTTTTCTATCCAATTTTTTTCTCGAATGACATTCTTTTGATATTTCGTGCAAAAATGACTCTCGTTACATCACAGCACTTTTTTGCATGTCATGTCAAAGTTCATATTGTCAAATGTCGAATGTCAAATCATGCACATCACCACATGGAACAGTTGATTGATTTTGGATCCGAGTAATGTTTTATGATTCATAAGTAAAAACTAGAAAGGTTAAACATGCTGGATTCTGGATTATGTGTTGTATGGCACGTGGAACATTGTCATTGGATAACATTTCACATTCTTTGACGTCAATTTAAAATTTTTATGCTTTCCCGTTTATATACATGTATTAACTATTAACACTGACAGATGCAATATGCAATGCATCGTTCATTGTTGCACAAGACTAAAAGACAAAAAGACTGAAAGTCACCTACTTTTGCTGTCACCGTCAGTTTTTTTTTCATTGTACTACAAATTAGAGAGACATTAAAAAGAAAATTCATTTCTCATTTCCAATCATTTCCAGTACCAAAATAAAACTTAGCTACGGTTACGGTTTGTGTACAGTAGATTTTATTTTTTATTGTGAACAAGACATTTAATATGTAACAAGAGAAAAGGCCAGAGAATTCTGTGTTGTGAGTTGTGATGGTTCTCTAGACTCTTGTAATGCTCTCGACAATGCATAATATTCATATTGTACGTATGTAATATGTACTATGTACAATGTACAGTATTGAATAATGTTTCGTATAGTGTTTTGTTTTGTTTTGTAAATTGTTCATGGTGAAAGTTGGACAACTCATTCGGACTTTAGTCTTCAGTCTTGAGTCTAGAGTCTAGAGTCTTGATACAATCAATGTCACAAGTACCAAGAACCAACATGGTTGACTTGACTTTATATGTCAATACTTAATAAATAATCAAATGTAAAACATACCTCTAAACTCTGAACTATAAGTAGACATTTACACTACCTATACAAAACATAGAGCATGAATCATAATGAATAATTTAGGACTAAAAGAGAGTGTACAGTGTACAGTGTACAGCCTACAATGTACACGTATCATGTATACATCTTGACTTTTATTTGTATAAACATTAATTGAACGAAAGAGACTATATTATGTATCTACGATATATCGTTATAAGTTAGAAGACAACATTTCCTTACATACATGTAGATACGACATGCATATTTCATACATGATTATGTCTACTAGATACTAGATACTAGATACTAGACAATTACAAATTGGAGCAAATGCATTTGCATAAAATCTATCAGAACTAAACTTCACCCGCAAAACAAATGGGGATGAAGTCCTGATAATACCTTTTCTCCTTTGTATTTTATACACGTATTTAACATACTTTTTGTTGACTATAAGTGCTTGCTTATGCTTGGTAAATACTGAAATTGTACATCAACATCAACATAGAAAGTAGAAAGTACTTTCTACTTTTGTAATTTGTATACAAAATTCGTATTGGTAATCCCACAAGCAAAAGTACAGATAAGTACATAAACATATTAAAATTTTACAACCATTTCCCATTTTCATTATTTCATTTCTTTAAACATGTATTTTCTATCTTCATGTCTGTGTAAATGTACATACTGTACTTATATCCTGAGTCTTGAATCTTCAGTCTGATCACGCAACTCTTGTCCCTTCTTCAATATTCAATATGTACTGGTGCATTATGTATGTGAGTACATGTATGTCTAGTGCTTTCTACATTCTGCATATATAAGTGCATTGTCAAGACTCAATACTCAAGACTCAGGACTCAAAGACGTAACACAGGACTTTCTCCACATCAACTCCAGAAGTCTACACCGGAACCGGATAAATAGACATGATAATAATAATTCATGTTTTCAGGTCTTTCAGGTTCTTTAGGTCACGTCTTACTTTTTCTTGTCCTACTTGCTTTCCATTCCATTTCATCCCATTCATTCAGTTCCGAACCTCCTTTCCTCTTTTGTCTTTATCCTTTATCGCTACGAATTGTAATCAGTAATCAGTATTTGCAGAATTATTATCAATTTTTTTTCGAGTTTAGAAAATATGATTATTCTAATTCCAACAACAAGACAGTAAAATAGGAAGGGAAACAAAATGTGATAAATTCTGACTCAAAACAGCGTCACCACTGAATTGGGGGAAGGAAATGTTGCTACAAAAAAATACAAATGTACCTTGGATTGATAACTGATTGACTTTTGACTTGTGATTGATTTTGAAGGTGCCAAAATGAATAGACAGAGTTTATTTTTCTATATATTTTGTATTTCTTTAATACTATTTGTCATGATGTCAAGTGTTGGGAGTAAAAAAGAACCAGAGGAAGAAGCTTGTAAACTATTTAAACATCAGGATCAACGTAAGTCATTTTTACATGAAATATCATATGAAATTTCAAACTAAAAAACAAAAAAGTAAACGGTCAACATTTTTAATGGATAGGTCGAGAATGTCCAGGATTTAACATGGATGATTTGAAAGTGATTCTCAGTGTCTTTGTTTTAATCGGATGGGGAGCATTTGTCCAAAATTTTTTGAAACTGACAAATATAGGAATTCCTTACAGCGTTGTTCTTTTACTCACCGGAACTTTTATTGGCCTTGGAACTCGACTGGGAAAAGAAAATTTTAAAAATGGTTGTTTATGGTGGAGTCATTATACAAGAATTGGCCGAATGGAACCTGAATGGATACTATATATCTTTCTACCTGTCCTCATATTTGAATCTGCATTTTCTATGAATGCTCATGTTTTCACCAGGGCTGCTACACAGGTGTTTTTTTTAGTTTTATTTTACTTTTACAATTCTGAAATGATTCATAATTCAAATCTACTAAATGTGTAAGTATATAAATAGATCAAGTGATGTATTGTGTGAGAACAAACGGTAAATAAAAAGAATTGTGTTTGGAATTTCTACCTACAGATTTTGCTAGCTGCTTTTCCGGGGATGATTATTGCAACTTTTCTCACTACCTTTCTATGTAGATATGCTTTAATTGAGTACCAGTGGGATTTTGTTCAAGCATCATTTTTTGCCTGTATAGTCTCCGCAACAGATCCAGTGGCTGTCGTTGCAATTTTGAAGGAATTAGGCGAGGAACTTTTGTAAATAATTTAAAAAAACTACGTCTATTATACATATACATAAATTGTTAATGAAAAATACCGAACAACGCCAAATAATTATATCATCATTATACATATGATATTTCAACAGGGATTTCAGAAGTATTAAGCACGGCAGTGGAAGGAGAGTCACTTCTAAACGATGGTGTGGCTATTATGCTATTTGAGATTTTGGAAGAGCTTGTTGTAGATCCTTCAAAAGTGGAACCTCATCTAGCATTAGTTGTTCTTGAAAAATTTTGTCAAATCGCTTTGGGGGGATTCGCCTTTGGATTTTTTATGGGAAAACTGACCGTCTTCTTCCTATCACGAGTGTACCATGATTATATTGTAGAAACTAGTATTACAGTCGCTTCAGCCTACCTGACTTATTACATTGCAGATGCTATTTTAGGTGATTAATCCCTTTATTTTTATCCATGTAATGAGATGTTTTTCTGAAACAAAATTGTGAGTTTTAAAAAATTTTTAAAATACTGATAGTAAATTTATCGTCTGTAATACTAAATATTATATGCAATATGTATAAGCAGGTGTATCTCCAATTTTGGCAACTGTGTTATTGGGCTTAACTATTAAATCTGGACGAACTTCCATCAGTCCTGAAGTGGAAACAATGCTGATTCACTTTTGGGAGGCATTTGCATTTTTAGCTAATACCATTCTTTTTGCATTATTGGGGATAATTTGCACGGAAACAGCAATGAATTATGTACAGCCGATTGATGCCTACTATTTAATTTTACTCTTTATTGTCCTCAACTTTATACGGTAAGTTAGCTATCTATGTACTAAATTGTCAAGCAACTAACTGTTTACAGTCGACAGTATTTTCTATTTTATGATTGATTCAAATTTTGACAGGCTTGCAATGTTGCTAATTATAAGTCCTCTTCTAAGGCGAATGGGTTATGGATTGACCTGGTCAAATATGTTTGTAATCTCGTGGAGTGGCCTCCGTGGAGCAATAGGAATTTGTTTATCGTTGCAAGTGTATAAAAATCCAAAACTCTGTGAAAAGTATCTTATTGGGCCAAAAGTAAGTGTCTTTTCGATTTTCGATACTTCAATTTTGTATTAGTTTTATTGTTTTAAACCGTTACTCATACAATAATTAGGCCTATTGTTTAAACAGGGTTTTCATAGTGAAAGTTATGACCAATATTTTTTGATTTTTTTTGTAGATTCTGTTTCAAGTGTGTGCCCTTACAATTTTATCCCTCGTAATAAATGGGACGTTGACGAGAGCTCTTCTCATCTTTTTAGGCATGACTAAACCTTCTTCTCTCCAAGTTCAAGATATGAAAAATGCACTTACAGATATAGAACTTACTCGTGAAAAAACCCTTACAGAATTAAAAAATGCTCAATTTTTCTTTGGGGCTAATTGGGATGCTGTTTGGAACTGTACAACTTTACTCAATCCATATGTCAAGGTTGATACACCTCATTTATTGTTTACATACATTTTGCTATATTTAAAAAAAAACAACAGAAGACATACCCGTTATTTCATGTGTATTATTTATCTATTACATTTTTCAGAAGAAGAAAAGGTTTCGATTTGACTTGAACTCGATTGGAAGCTTAGATTTAAAATTGACTACAGGTATAAAATCTTTGTAAAATCTTAGTTGGATGTTTTTATGGTACAATATGCGTTGCAGTTTATGTAGATTAAAAAATTGAAAAAAAAACTCATCAGTAAGCTCAACATTTTTTGTCAAAAATATAGAAGAGCGTGAAAAAGAATTACGATCCGTGATGTCGGAAGAACAATTGTCAAAATTAGAGGAGCAAATGACAGAGGATGCACGAATTCGTTGTCTAGCTATTCTTAGACAATCTTTCTGGCGTCAATATAAAGAAGGCAAATTATCAAAATCTGCAATCAATATATTGGACAGATGTACTTCCACTGCAGAAGACTCTCCAAATCGGATAGTACTGGCAAAAGATTTAAAATTGGATAAGTACTGTGTCCCCCGACCGATAATTTCCACAATTAAAACTCATCTCATAAAATTCCAAAGTAGTCGATGTCTTACATTCCTCAAAGTATTATGCTCATTTTTGACATCTATGTTTCATACATATTTACAAATTACAAAAAGTTACTTTTCTGAATTTCTTTTACTTTCCCATACATTATATACATTATGCATATGTACATTCAAAGATCTCTCTTTTGTTTTCTCAGCCTCTCACAGAATTCCTCTCAAAATGGTTAGATCGCAGACATCAGAACCAAATTTTTCTCGCTTTTTCCCTGGGGAAAGGTTATGTTAAAGCTGTTGATGATATTACTCGATGCCTTGGTCAAATTTCAGAATTTGCTCAAAGAAAGTTTCAAAACACGTGGAGACAAGAACGAATGATCGTCATTCAAGAATTGGGTATAATATATTTATATGTCAATCTATAGTAAATGCAGTGGTAAAATACTTTAGTGTGGTTTTTTATGTCATCAGTCATGTATTATATATATGCTACATTTCTGTTTTTGTAAATTCATTTATACGTATGATTGTACAGACTTCCTAGAGAAAAAATATCCAGGAATAGTGATGACAATAAAAACTCGTAGTGCTGTCGCATCTGTGCTTCATAAACTACAATGCTCAATAGATACGCTCAAGGAAAATGGTTTGTTCAACTTTTAATCTACATGAAGTATTAGACTTGACATTTAACACTAAACTTTTATACTGAATTTTATTGAACTGCATTCTATTTCTTTCACTCAGTATATGTACATATTGTCTTTTATATATAACAGGTATTATTGACGAGAAGGAGTTTGATGTGCTGTTGGAAATGATTGAGAAAAGGACAAAGAAACTCCCTTCAGTAAGAAGCTGACTAGAAATAATGTTGTACAGATTGTAGATCTTGTAAATTGTATTCTTATTATATAATAAAGCCTTCCACAAGTGACCTGACCTACAACATAATATGATTATAACCAAATATATGATATATGATACGCATAATTATTGTATGTATTATAACAATTAACATTTTACATATATGTGTACTTAAAGTGTATAAAATATTATTGTACTTTTTACCTTAATTAAAATGTATTTAAAAATCAATTTTTCTATAGTCTTTCTTTGAAATTCACTCATTTTTATGGACAACGAACAACAAATAAAAATTTTTTTAGTATTTTTATAAACAAGTTCATAACGACAAGCGTTCTGTGTTTTGTGTACAATTATAATTATTTTTAACAGAGAGATATTAAACTCTGACCCACAGGCATCATGCATTCAGACGCCCTTGTACCCTTGTGTTCATTATTTAAAGCAGGTGCAAATTTCCCAAATTTGGTAATTATTGTTATTTTTTAATTATTATAGAGGACAATTAAGCATTTTTCATAAATCCAATTAGAAGGAGAATAAAGTACTTTACATTTAGCTCTATTACAATCCAGGTTGATAATACCCAAAATCAAGTGGTAAATAATCTCAGTTAGCTATAAAAAAAACCCTAAAAACTCGTTTGAACTTTTTTCCTTTTTCGTCACTTTTACACACTTCTTTGTTTGTTGTCATATTATCAATTCGTTAAATCGCGAATTTCTTTATTAACTGGACATCAACTAAGTAATAATTTTTATTTCTGCTCATTTTCCCCTTCTTTTTAGGTATTTTCTCATCACATTAGAAATGCTACGTTTCCCGACTTGAATTTTATTCCGGCGTTTTGAGTTTTGAGGCTCTCCTCCTGCTAATTCTTTGAAGGTGGAATAATTTTTTTTGAAGGATTAAAAACTTGAATGTTATAAATGATACAAACAGTTTTCATTGTTTTATTGTATCGTCAGTAATTCTCATAATATATTTTTATGATATTACTGATTACAGATTATTACAGAAAAATGGAGGTTTAAAGTTTACACACGAATACTCTCATTCTTGATGTGGTTTTTCTAATATGACAACAACAAGACGACCTGGAACAAGTCAAGTGTGGGAGACACCATCATTTCGTCAAGTGATGATAAACCGTCTGTGAGTGTATAATATATAATTGTTACTTAATTTATTTAAAGTTTATGCTACCACTACAATTTATTAATAATTTCGTTTTTTTATAGGTATCTTGTAGTGTAGAACAAGTGCAAAATCAAAACTTGTTTTTATAAGTTATATATGATGTAGTATGCACATTATATCTTATATTATTTATGTTTTATGTTTTTCCTTGTAATAAAACAGAGATGAAGCAATTGGTGGATCTGGAGCTATCTTATCAAGAAATTCTGAAAATTTAGAAAATCATTGTTTTATGAAATCAAATACCAAGGTTAGAATGCTTCTTTTTGTTTTTTTCATCGCTTCATGTTTTCTCATGTAATATTTTTGTTTTCATAATGTTGTATGTTTTTTTTAATATAAATTATAAATTAATAATACAGGACGAATACTTAAGTCACGTTGCTCGTGTCATTCTTCAAATTAAAAATCGAGGAACAAACCAACCATCATCTTCTTCTTTACCAATATCATCTTTTGTACCAGAAATGAATCATAATATTCCATTCCCCGAAATGAGCCAGAACGGATATCCATACTTTACATTACCGGATAGTTATCCACATTATCATTATCATCACTATCAGGATGTACCCTCAACAAATCCTGGACCTTCCAGTAGTGCTGCAATTGGTAAAAATAAATTCCAATATTATATATTATATTACTAAAAAAATAAACATTTGTTTTTTGTGTTTTTTGGTACTTGTGTTTGTTGAATATTGTAAAGTATAAAGGTTTAATTTTTATGTTTAAGGACCCTCTAATATATCACAACGGCAACTTGGTCAAGCTCAAGTTCCAAATGGTTCCGTTCCTTATCACCATTCTCATCCTTCTACTGGATTTCATCCTACTTCAGATTTATTCCATTGTCAATATTCTCAACTTCCATCTGCTTACATGATACCACCTTCATCAGCAACTTCAGTAACAGATGACCCTAGACAATTTAGACTTTTGGCATGGCAAAGATACCAACAACAACAGCAACATCAAAATATGATGTATCCAAATTATCTTCAATACTCAATACCTCCTTCCTCATCTCCATCGTCAGCAGATTATCATCCATATGCTTACAATCAAACAGCGGTGAACTGGAATCCTCAAGTATGTATTGATATTTTTTTGACAACTGTGTTAGCTGTTATTACACAAATAGTTTAGACTTTGTAGCAAATAATATGTTTTTGTCAAATTTAAAGTACGCCTGAATACATGAATACTTTTTCATTCATGCAATATATTTTTCTAATAAAACTACAATGTATTCTAAAACCATAATGTTTTGACATTTGCAGAGTAGTTTATATTAATAATAATGATTGTTGTATTTATTGGCTCCTTTCTATATAGTTACCTCCGGTAGTGGGCTCTAATAATAGTAGTAGTTCCAGTACCCAGCCCAATTGTTGTCCTCCTGTAGTTTCAAAAGGTGAAGTTTACAACCCTCCGCAAGCAAGCAAACCCAAGATTGTTAATAATAGTAAGTCCAACAACAATGCAAACTCTGAGCGAGATGAAAATTGTACAATTTGTTTTGAAAGGCCAATCGATTCCGTGGTAAGTTCCGTGTAAACTTGTATAAAAGTAATAATTAAAGATAATGATTGTTTTTAGTATTAAAAATGTGGATACTTTTGTTTTTTTTCATTTTTCTTTTATAATTTTTATTACAAATTATTAATTATATGTATATTATGTGTTCTTATTCACTCTTAAAATTTAATAGTACATCCCCTGTGGACACCTTTTATCTTGCTATCAGTGTGCTCAAGAATATAGAAAGACAAAAAATTCAATGGTATGTCCAATTTGCCAAACTCCTACTTTTGATGTCTACAAAACGTATACAGTTTGAAAACGAAAAAAGAAAACGTGTAATTTCAAAAGTAGATGTATAAACTACAACCCGTAGACTGCTGCTGCCGGATTATATATTTATAATCATAATTAACAATCATGTGTTCTTCTCTTGAATCAAGACTGAAGGAGAGCTGATATTACATTAGAGAAGTACGTATTTTATAAACAAATAACAAATAATGATATAAACTCAGCTATACGAACGCTCATACTTTCCTATTTCCTATGTAATTGATATTATATTATAAGCTTAGTACTGAGGAAGTTTATTTGGTTTTCGCCAAAACAATGTACCACACGTACGTTGTTCACTATTTATAATTGATAATTGTTAAGTTTTTCATTATAATAATTTTATTTCCTAATTTATGTGCATGCTTCGTTTTTGTACTTTGTTTCTTTTGCTTGTTTTGTTTTGACTGTTAAGACTTGTACAAAAAATACAGTCATCTTTATTATGTTTAATGATTTATTCAGAATTGTCATCTTTTCCTTATGACTTTATATTACAAAATGTTTTGGATAGGAAAGGAAAACTTTTTATGATATGCTTTATGACATTGTATGTATATATATATACATAAAATGTCGTACCTAAATGTGACAAATGACAAATGTAATGGTTATAAAATGCATAGAAATGGTGATAGGACTGTATTTTTTATTCTTTATTCAAAAAGGATCAGTTTACAACGAAAGATAAAATGGGCAATCATTTTTATACTCAATCATTTGTATTACCATGACATACAATATCGTATTTAATGGCGATTGAATAATAGTAACTGTAACACTAATAATTTATTATATTATATTATTATTATGGTTCCTGTATAACATGTTGTAAACTATATTTTCTCAGGGAATATGATAATCAGTATTATTTAAATAATTTTCACATGTGCCATAACACATAGGTATACTTATGTGGTGACACAGGCTTCCATGTATGAAATAACATACCAATACGACATTCTATTAAATAACTATATTAATAATAATATATTAACAAGAAGTAACTTTTGTACAAAAATGCAAAACATTATTAGTGTTTTTTCGTCGTATAAACATGTATAAACAAAATATTATATTTAGCGTAAAGTTTATATTTTGTATATAGCTACCATATAAAACGTGTATATATATTTTTTATCGTATCATGAAGTTTTTCAATAAATTATAGATTATTATACAAAAGAAACAAAATGTCTCAACGTCCCGCGAGTCTCTCTAGCAAATATATCTATTTATAGACAAATATTACTTGTTCATGTATCGAATTCCTCAGACAGCAAGCTTGCAGTTCTCTTACCGCACTAATGTTTTAGTAAGTTTTACAAATGTGTGTAACTACATGAATCCTATTTGTCTTTAATTTGAGTATACTATACTTCTATTTGTGTGTATAAATATTCAATATTCATTCTTCATTTACATATTTTTACATGATTTGAAGGACAGTCTAATTTATCAAGGACAACATTTTACACATCATAATATTATAGAGATTTGAGATCTCAGCTTGCTCTTGTATTTATATATATTAAGTTTATGAAGGGAATTAGTCGTGTAAAACGTATAACGCGTAAAGAAGAAAAGAAGAGTTTTGTGTGACATTCCTAATATTTACAATGGCAACTTCTACAATAGCTCAAAAGTTGGATTTTTCGGGTCGAAGAATACTAGTCACTGGAGGTGGACGAGGAATTGGATTACAAATGGTGAAAACATTTACAGAATTAAATGGAACAGTCATAGTTCTGGAAAAGGATGAAACTTTGATCACTTCTTTGACTTCAGAATTTCCAACAGTTCAGACAATTAAAGTGGATTTGGCAAATTGGGAAGAAACTAGAGCCGCAGTTGAGGGTGTTCTTCCTATTCATCATCTTATGAATAATGCAGCCATTTGCCTTTTCAAAGGATTCCTTGATATTGACCTTCCTCACATTGAAGCGTATGCTCATTATACATATTATTATGTTTAAGGGTAGGTTTACAAGTTAGGGAAATAGTTGAGCACAACTATTTTTTAGGAGCCCAAAAACCCCATAGGGTTAATTGCTATCCCATACAGACATAAAATCACCCATTCAAAAAATTCCATCCCCCTATGGGTGGGGCTGGGAGGA